>CAESWR010001237.1:349885-367377 GCA_903171835.1 Mullus surmuletus
AAATCACAATGAGCAAGAAGTAATCTCTCCGGCAGCAAACAGTCAAGGTAGGGGGTCCATTTTTTCTTTGCGAAATGAATACTTTGACCTTATATTGGGCCCAGTGAGGAGAGTTCACGATATTGTTTTCGGCTTCGGGCACTATTGTCTGTCTCTGTCTATTCCACGTCTTTTGTTCTGCTTTATTTACCCCTCTTTTGATATATCCTGTTTTACCTGTCTGTGTCTACACAGGGCACTGCCTCTACAACCCGTGTGGCCTGTGGCTTGATCCATTTCTGGATTATGCCTCCTTCCTTAGGGCTTGTTTTACTTGTGTGATCTTCCTCTATACACCTCCTGTGTGTTATAGAGGGAGTGGAAATACTATTTTTGGTAGTTGGTGGTTGTTGGTAAAGATGCGTCACATTGTCATCTGATGTCATCTTTTTCCTAACTACATCAGCTACTAAAAGAATATATTTTACATTGCATTATTGGGTGCAATATGTGCAATATGGTGCAATATTCAAGAATTTGATGCGAAGGCTGATTGTAGTACCAAGTGGACTCTCCTTAAAACTAGTTTTCTTTTGAAGTGAGGGAAGTATGTCCTCCTGCATTTTAATGTGTCCACAAAAACACTCTTTTTTTGTTGTTTTATTGTCTATCACTGCAGTTTTGAAGCCAAACCCAATTTTGTGACTGGCTCATGTATTTTATTGCACTGATAATATAATATAATATAATATAATATATAATAGTGTGACCATATAAACCATGAGCATTTTCTTAACGTCCATTGATTGGGTACAGCTTGCCTTTGAATTTTGTCTTTTTGTCTTTATTTGTGCAACAAAGTATGATCAAATCTATTAATTAAGACAACATAATATAGTCAATTTGTGATATTCCACAATCCCTTTATTTTACTTGATATTTTGTCGATATTCTACAGACTAAGACTATATGCAATTAATCCAGTAAAAGCAAATGTCGACTTTAATCACACGGATCATCAACAGAAACAATAAGCACAAAAAAAATAAATTGACAACAGTCATTAAAATGAAATCAAGATATATCATTGACACAAAAAAGTAGGAAAAAAATGCTGGTGTCCTAGTAGGCATATTAATATAAGCACTTCTGTATCTAGTGATGGTGGGAAAAAAAACCCTGGATGCTTCAATGTCAACAAACCTGTCAGGAACACTCAGTTAGAGAATCAATCATTACATAATTACCCTAATGTGCACTTGAAAAACATTTCATGTAGTGATGTTTGATTCAGTTATTCTCGTGGGAGAGAAACACATAACTTTCATTTTGCCATTTATCTCCCAAGCCAATATTAGATATACATTTGCCTTCTTATCACATTTTTTTTTTTCAACTAAATGATACAGTGGAGCATAGTGCAGCACGTGGCTGCCATGGCAACACAGTGCCACCGGCCATTTGGTCTCCAGAAGTCTTTGAAATGGTCTGGATGCATCCGCTTCAAACAGCACATCACATGGTGTGCCCTGTGAAGTATCTCTGGTCTTACCTCATCCTTTCATCTCTGGCTAAATAAGTCTTTTCTTCTGCCCAACTGGAGGAGGGAAGATGGAAAAAATAATAATCAAGTGCTGGACATTTGGATTGTCACAACAGCAAAGGAGATCATATCCAATCGGCTTCAGTTGAAAATAAATGTGATTATCCGTGATTGCCTCGTGAATTCCTCTCCGACACAATTTGAGGCATTGCTTCAGGCTGCAGGTAAGATTGCATGTCCAGATGAAAAATGTTTAGATTGCAAAATGTAAACACGTGTCTGGAGATTTTTTTTTCCTTATTTTTTTTAAATCACGGTGTCCTATGAAGCCAGCTTGTCAAGGAGCAGCACATCTTGAGTGAGCATTTTGATTGTGAATCACATTATCACTCCTCAATTGACTTTCAGCTTTTTTCGTGGCTCACAGCTTAAATGTCTCTGTGATTTGTAACACACAGAAAATTCAGTCATTATTCAGAGCGCTGGCTGCTAATACAGTAAACATGTTTCACTGGTGAGGCTCGGTGTCAATGCAGCTTTTTGTGGGCTTAATGCGCCTCATCATTTTGTTGGGGGACCTTTACAGAGGCTTGCAGGCTTCTTCCCCCACCTGTGCCCAATGCAAAGGTTGTTAAATTGAAAACACAGTTAGGAACAGTTCAGGCTGCCTTATTATCAGCTGCCAGCTGGCTCTATGGAGTGCCCACTTTACCTCGTAACACAGGCCTCATTCAGGTACAAATGTCCTGTAATGTGCCCCTCTCTGCACACACGCATACTTCCACACCATCTGCTCTCAATTATGCTGATTTGTATCTTTTTAACAAGGAGGCTTATCTGGTAGTTTGCATAGATAATAAGAGCAGGGGAAATGAGGGGTGTGCGTGTCACACAGGAGTGTATTTATCTATGAAAACGATATGGATGACAGAAGGAAGCATTTTATGTAAAGTCTTTTAACTTTTGGCCTTTGTAAAGCAGTGCACTTTTAATGCAATGCTGGTTTAACAATAAACAACTCAGGCTGTGCTGAGAAGCCCTTCTACCAAAACTCCCTGCACCATTGAAATCCCATGAGTCACAACCTAAAGCATATCTTTTTCTCTGACAGTGATCTGAACATGAGCAAAGAATTTGCCGTTTAGCTCCTCATGATGAACTGTTATTTTCAAAGCAGAGATTTTTAGCTTTTGTATTCTGGAGTTGTACAAAGACAATATCACAGTAACATCATGCGAGATAATAAACAATTGTTCGAATACATGCAGCATCCTAGCAAACCCAAGTGTAAAACTACA
Source organism: Mullus surmuletus (assembly GCA_903171835.1). Taxonomy (NCBI): domain Eukaryota; kingdom Metazoa; phylum Chordata; class Actinopteri; order Syngnathiformes; family Mullidae; genus Mullus; species Mullus surmuletus. The sequence continues at coordinate 352,706 of CAESWR010001237.1, forward strand.
CACAATTCCACAAAGGCATTTCAGGACGTTGATGAGAGATGGTATGAACATGTCTGATATAAACTTCAAATATGCTTTGAAAAATTGTATAAAATAGAGATCACTTTTAACACTGGTTGCCAAGAAGAATGAAATCCGGAAATGATCTGCAGTTGTGCACTTGTCTCATATAAAAGATGTGACCAGAATACATAAAAACATATGTGCAACTCACCATAGACAAAGCAACTTACACATGAAGGGCTTGCATGATCGAAGCAACTACAGCAACTGCAAGTGCAACTGCCAAAATGAGCCTTGAATAATCAGAAATCTATAAGTTCCAAGTTAAAACTTTGTTACTCTGAACAGCAGCAGAAATATAACAAATAAATGGCATTCAGGTTTTTATTTTCCATTCCAAAGGAGGAATTGTGTTTATTTTGTATTAATAAAGCTCAAGAGGACAGGACAGGGGAAGTTTACTCAAATTTAATAAGTACAAACGTCTCCACAAACCACGTGATTAAATTGAAAACATCATTTGTTTTTCAGTCATTTAAAATATAGATGCACAATTTTGTGACATTGACATTTAAGAATACATTAACCCATACATTACCATCTCAAAGAAGGACATGGTATCCCCAATGGATAAGAGGCTGTTTTTTCAAGATAACTTCTTCTCTGAAACAGAGTGGGAAAAAATAATGTGCAGACCTTGGTCAATAAAAAGAAATTTTACAGCGCATCAATTCAGTGCAGCGCAGCGCAAGCAGCAGCGGAAGTTGTATGTAGCTACAGAGTAAAATATCCGGTTAATTTTCAAAATAAAATAAAGTAAATAGGTTGAACTGTACTTCGGGTCATAATGTGAGGGGCCAGGGTTCAACTCAAGAGTCAAAGGTCTTTCAGCGGTCATTTCATACCCTGTTAACATGGTCAGCTGGTGGGTTTCTGTGGGAGGGAGTGATGGTTTGTGGGCGTGGGTGTTCATATACACCACCGATCTCATTCAATGTCTCGCGGTGAAAAGATGCGCGAGATCTCGTGAGTCTAGTCTTGGTAGATCTCGCAAGAAATATCGGTAATATCGCAAGCGGCTCTCCTCTGCCTGCGGCAGCGGATCAGATCCGGTGGGCGCTGTATGCTTGGGATTTTGATCCGCCTGCTGTTCCGGAGCGGAGCTGAGCCATTCCGGATGCGGTGGAATCCCAGCGTTAAAAGGGGCTCAAGGAAGTGTTTGCTCTAATGCAATTTACACATTTTAATTGTTTTGAGATTGTGTGAATGAGTTTCACAAAATGTAGATAAAGAGAACGCCCACTTTCTTGGTTGCCTGAGCCACCTGTGTACTGATATTTTTGAAAAAGGTTGGGAATATTTTTCAAAAAAAGGTAGGAAAATCACTCAAAATTTGACATTTATTTTCATTACTGCATGCAAAGTCTTTTTTGCCCTAACTTTTGAAATGTCAACCATAATCTAAAATGGCACAAATATCTAGTGAAACTCTTTTGGCTGAAACAAGAGTCTCACATCACTTGGGGTAAACTTTACCTGATACCTAATGCTTGTGGACTAAATGGCTAACCATTTCTGTGTTTGCTTGATAACATTATTGCAGGCAAAATGCTATTGGACAGGAAAGGTTATTTGGCTGTCTGGTCAAATTATATCCTGGAAATCCAGATGCAACACTAGCAAATTTCAATTTGTGCTTCAGGTGCCTCGAGCCACAATTGGAGCCGTTGGAGCTCATTAACTATGTGGGCAGACTGTGGGCGGGCGTAACCGATGACGACAGTGATGCGCCATCTAAGCACACATTCACACTGCTTCAGTTGGGGCTTGTAGCTTGAAAGGTTCAAGTTTTTCAAAATCGAATTTGTATTGTATTTGTATCAGTTCAGGTTGCATTGGTTGCTTTAGTTGCATTTGGTGTGAACATGGCTTGATGATGATGCTAGATGATTGTGGATAATGAATAGTGGTTTGAAACAGCATTGGCCTCAAAAGTTAACAACTTGGATTCATTTTTACTTTTCTTTCTTTCTTTCTTTAAGAGAAGGTGGACCTCAAATACTCTGTTTGCAAGAACAATGTATTTGCTGTTTGCAGATTAGAATAATGTCTATTACTGTTTATCATCCCACATTGGAAAGGTCTATTGCTCATTTCCAGACCCTACATCTTTTATTAAGATGTGGGTCTGTATTTTTCGAAACTAGTCAAATTACCTCACCAAGAAAAATAGTAACAAAGGTAAAAGGCCAAATGATGCTGATTTTGGACCGCAATAACTGATAGGAGGATTCAAAACAAATATGTAAGAACAAAAAAGACCAAGAAAAAGTTACGTTTTGCAATTTCCTAGGTTTCATTGCCACATTAACACAATCACACATTTACACAAATTTGCACATTGATGTGGCAGGGACTCCCAGATTGTGGGTTCTGTATTCTGCTGAAGGACGCTTCAGCATGGACTCACCAAGCTAGGAAATCGAACCCTTTGATTGTTGTGCCCACACCAAGACTTTAGATATATTAAAGGCCTCCTTCTATGGGGTATTTTACACAATTTCATTTAGTTGCCAGAGGTCCAAAAACATCATTTCAAAAGTTTTTTTCCTGCAAATTCATTGGTACTTAATTTCAGCCAGTCTAAAAGTCACTCTACTGAGCTCTCCTGAGAACGGAATGTTTCTGTGCCTGTACTTCTAAATGTCAATGAGCTGTGTCTGGCGACATCCACTCCGAGCCAAATTGTGTTTGAGCATTTCCGGCAAAAATAAAATCCAACCATTGGGTCCTAAGAGGTTCAGCTAAAGGAAGTAAAAACATACTTTGGTGCTCATTGATGCAGTCAACGACACGGCAGCGCCTAAGCTCCTTTCCTAACTCTGCCATGTTTGTTAGCGATGGTTTGCGGAATAAACAATGGCGGCCACTCTGTGATTCAACGGGGGAAGGAGGACGGGCTCATTTATCTGGGGAGCTGGTCGAAAGCAGCCTCCACTACACCCGCGGGGAGCGGCCAGTGACTTCCACGTAATAGGTCTCCAACGCTCAGATTCTATTGATGGGAATTACGGCTCTTTTTAGTGAGCCGGATCATTCGGCTCAGCTCATCAAGAAGAGCCGGGTCTTTCGGCTCCCAAGCGGTTCTTCATTTTAGCACTTATACATTTTCTAATTCAGCCAAATTTATGGATACATTTGTACATGTGTGTACACATACCTGTTAAATAATTCCATACATCCTTTGTACTGAAGTATTCACAAGAAAAAATGACATTTTCTAATATCAATAAATTGCTGTTTTCATTGCATTTACAGACCCTTGTAGCTCTCTGAAACCTTGAAGAACCACTCTGCTACACAAAGCAGATAGAAACATCTTTAAAATCTTGAGCATAGAAATATAAAAGGACAGCTATTTTCAGATTTTCAATATTTATTTAAACACAAATAATCAAATGAATAACATAATAAAAAGAAATGGCTGTATTGCAATGAACACATTCAAATGCAAAGCAAATTCTGCATTCTGCCTTTGTGTCACCAATGTTGTTAAAGTGCATCCAAATGCTGCTGCGTTTCCTCTCACTCATCTTTGTGTTCCTGTCTTTCTCCTTCGCTCCTTCTCTCCTTGTCTCTTCTTTCTCTCCTGAGGCATCCGTCTAATAATGAGCCCCGCCCCCCTGTACGCGGTGTATCCTCGCTGATTGGTTGCACACAGCATGCACATGACAGTCTTGCACTGCACACTTGGAACACCCATCCCGTCATTCCGCCTTAGAGTTTCTTTAGAGAGAGAAAACAAACGAACTGGAGCCGGCTCTTTGAACTGGTTTGTTTGCTACCGACACATCACTATCAGATTCGCTTGTTTCAGCCACAATGGGCAAAAGGTGGATTTTACTCATGCTACAGGGACACAGTTAGAAAACCTCAAGAACATGAATTTGGCTTGGAAGGTGCCCTTTAAGTATAAGTTGCCACCTTTTATTTTGGCATATTTTTGTTTAGGTTGTCAATGTTATCTTTGATAGAAGTGGAAAGAAAAAAGTCGTAGAAAATGGGGAGTTCATTGCAAACTGTCAACGCACTATTTGAAGCTCACTTTCGTGGGCATCACTATGATTTGACTTACTTGTAAACAAGTCTGTTGAAATGCTTCTGCAATCATGTAGATGTGGACAAGAGAAGAGTTTGAAAACACTAATGGTAAGAAAGAATGATATGCTTTGAAATAGCATTCTGCGCTGTACGAATACTACTCATGAATTTGATATGGATTTTATAGTATTAAGCTCTCAACAGCACATGCATTAGAAAGGCATCAGGATGAGAATGAATGATCACAACCATTTTGAGGGTGTGATCATGGGAAACAAAAACTCAAATCATGCTTAAGTAGAAAATTCACAATAGAATAAATGAAGCTTTCATATAAACATTGTCAAGTATTTTTGACAATGTTGTTATTCTGTTCTGCAGCTTATTATTCACCAATTGAGCTTTTGACCTTGAGTTGTTTACACTCATTAAACAATAGACAAAGTGAAGCAGCAATTGAAGAAGCAGTGGGGGATGTAGTATACAAAAGGTCTTCTTGTATGTTTGCTGCACAATATTTCCTTGTTTGTGCCCAGCTCCCATTTTCCATTTATTCTATTGTTCTTTCTCTGTGAATCTGATAACTCAGGACGTATTATATATTTTATCTGGCCCAATGTAATGATCAGTATTAACCCAATTACTTAAAGCTGTCAAAACGTCACTGAGAATCACATCACATATTGAATTATTTTGATGCACAGTCCAGTCACTGTTCTATTTATACTTTATCAGTTTTGGGACTGGAGGCCGTAGAGAGATGGGGCCAAGTTATACCTGCAGGTTTTTGTGCACCCCAAATTTACTGAAATGGATCCTGAGCTCTTACGACCTTGCGTTTTGGAGATGCAGCTCAAATGTGATTGTATAAACCGGCATATCTCAGCTTGGAGGCTCCTACAGACTCACGACCAAGCCCAGTGTGTTCAGCAGCAATGAAGCTATGGGGAGAGACGCTGGTTTGGTGTCTTTAGCACATTTTCCACATTAGGGTTACCATATAGGGGGGGCAAAATTAAGAAGGGACTCCAAATGGTGGACAAACCAGGATTAATATTTCTTTATAATGAGAAAATTTGTCTTTGCCTTCGACTGCAAACAGATTGAAGAAAAGATCAACACGGTTTCCTGGGCTTCAAAGTTAGTAAATCGTCATGTTAACTCAGTACTAAGTAAGCCCAGTCTTTCAGGGTCATGTGCGCTTGGAAACAAGACAGAGAGAGCTGCTGTGATATAAGGGCAAATTCCCTCATGCAGCTTTGAAGCACTGAGATAGTTTGATGCCTAACGGAGAAACGCCCGTTCACACAGCTGCTCTTCATCCTGTAACTCTGCTGCTCTCTCCTTTGCTCTCCATACAAACATATTTTACTTTACACAATTCCAAATATCTGTTGAGCACTTTCCTGCCGCTTAGCTAGCGCCCCTGCGGCCAGACATGTCACCATCGTTAGCGCACAGCTCATCAACAAAAGCCTCAGAGTGGCGGTGGTTTTAACGTTTGGCTCTGATAAAGTCAACCGTGTGTGTCGCGGTTCTGACACGAGCTCAATCTTCAGAGCTTTGCCACACCGTGTTGCTCGGTGTGTGATGCAGTGGGCGACCGTCGGCTCACCAGTATGTTGGATCTTCTCCTGCATCCTGCCCACTAATCCACTCTTTCCACTGTGTATCGCAGGTGTCTCGTCTCTGCTTAGTCCCACTAATTTGTTCCGTGGCAGCTTTTACTCTTTTCAGACTCCACCTTTGGCCTGGTCGTGTTTTTGGAGCTAGCGTAGCTTACGATTCAACCAGACAGGGTGAACATGAGACTGGTGAGCTTTTCAATAATGCGTGCAGGGAACCGATTGACGAGCTTCCCGGATTCCAATATCCCCACCACTACAATGCTGTCTGGGATTTGTAGTATTGGTGGCTTTGCACTCAAATTACCTGCGGGCCGATTCTGATGAATATAAGATATTAACTTGCGGGCTGGATACAATCATCCCGGGGGCTGATGTGGCCCGTGGACCTTGAGTTTGACACGTGCTGTAACCCTAATTTGCCCCCGGCCAGCGTTAGGGTTAGAGAATGGAAGGTTGTAGAGACATGGGGCCAAGTTCTACATACGGGTTTTTGGGCACCCCAAGTACAACCAGATGGGACCTGAGCTCCTACGACCTTGTGGAGATACAGCCCAAATGTGATTGTTTAAACATGCATTTGTCAGCACTGGAGCCTCCTCGAGACTCAGGCCAGTGTGTTCATCAGAAAATAGGGGGGAGATGCTGGTTTGGTGTCTTTAGCACATTTGCATCACAAATTATGGCAAGTGTTTCAAAGATAGGGTTACTTTAACCGTGATGACAGGGGGTCAAAGATCATGTTCATCGTAGAGACCCGGGACCAACACTAGTGCATTCAGCACACAAACCTGGGGAGTGGCTTCTAGCATTTTCTAGCCAGCAGTTACAGGGGTTGGTGACTTCAAGGACCGCAGCTAGGGTGCAATGGGGCATCAGGGCAAGACAGCAAGGGCCCATCAGTCCCCCACTGGGGCCTTGTTTTTTGCTCAGCATAGTCAACTAGGCATCCTTCTGTTGTTAACATTTGTATTTCACTAGACTTCACTTAACACAAACTTCTTGCTTCCACTGAGCGCCAAGACATCCGGTGATGAGTTTCAATATGGCAACCAGCTGGCGATACATTACACACAGCAACAAGGTGGAGCAGTGAAAAACTGAGTAGTAAAGGATGTGAAATTAGGATGAGAACGAAAGAGTGATGTTAGCAAATGAGCCCCGGCAGGCTCAATCCAGTAAAGAACAGAGGCGAGGAGAGCTAGCTGGTGTGGTACATGACCAATCATCCCCCACCCCCCATACTTAACTGAGGGGAAAAACGCCAAAGACAAACAACAGCAACCTCCAATCTCACCAATATCATATATCAAAATGGTTTTTTGGAGTCTCTCTGTTTTTATGGTTGACATTCATAGTTTTTCACTGGTGTTGAGTGGAGTGCAAATGGATTGCCAAGAAAAATTCTGTTTTCTTCCCATTCTGAACTTTTAGACTTTGATCGGTAACACTAGGAGCCATCAAGTCTTTTCTACACCAACACCAAGCATTCATGTTTAATCTCTTTCAAGCGTTCTAATGTGGAAAAGTGGCTGAGTGATGAATCTGAATCTTGTTGGCCAAATCAGTGCTTAGCCAATGCAGAAGAATGAACAGTGATGACAGAATTAAATGAAAAACCAGAAGCAGCCAGGGAGGAAAAACTGCCAAGGCACCCAATATCAAAATTCTTAAGAGATTTAATGTTTACAGTTGTTTCCCATGGTTGTTTAAAGTATTGAATATGGTGCATTTAAATTTTGTAACATCTCTCTATGAAAACTGAAATTATATATATATACATTTATAAGTTATTATGACCTTTTACCTTAGGGAAGTTTTTAACAAAGTTTGGAAAAGAAAATTAACGTGACCCCTTTGATCTGCATCTATATTTGACACTATTGGTGTTACTGCCATTATGATATACATACAGAATTATTTTGACAAATGTAATAAGATGCATGGCAACCCTTTACCAAAATATTTAACTGAGGTATATGCCATATATGAACTTGTGATTTTGAGCGTGGGTCGGAGTCACTCAAAATTAGTCCTTGGATTCATGTCCAAACATTCCACCAAATTTTATAAAGATTTGATAGGTAGTTTTTGAGAAATCCTGTAAACATACAGACAAACGTAATCTTTCCTGTGAGTAATCTTACATCGCTTCGTAGGCCATACATTGGAGGCCCTACAGGGGGAGCATCCTTTGATGATGACACTTGCAGTTATTTTGGGGGTATAGAGGGGACACCTTCAAAGTCCAACAGACTTCAAAGAACAGGCCTTGGGGGTTGAACTAGACACCCAAGAGAAGAATGATACCACTTACGTGGCACATCATCCCAGTCCCACCAAAACCTTTGGGAGCCGAATCAAGGGGACTTGCATAAATGATGTGAATTCTCAAAAGAAAATAATCCAGTTTTAGCAGAAATAGGTGTTCCTGAAGACATCAAGACGACTCGCTTTAAATAGTCAGAAGACAAGATTAGCCCATGACACCAATTGTTTGACTTTTTTTTCTCTGGGTAAAGAATATTATAAACAAATTAATTAAATATAATCTCTTGATAGCTCTTGAAGTGGCGTATTCATATCGAACCACAGTGAAACCCGGGGGTTACAGGAGGCTCTATTGTTCAGTACGGGGAGATAAATGAGACTTCACCAAGACCAACGATGGACAGCTCTTAATCTTCTCTTGTTTTGAGCAGGCACCACAACCGAGCATGGACCCTTTAAAGAGCTAAAACCGGCAATTAACAGGTAACTCAACTAAAAATCACCTGATGTTGTTCTAGAACATCCTGTGGGTATTTTCAGACATGTTAATTTGGTGTATTCTCTGCCAAACTGTAAATATTCATTGATTAGAATTAGCAGCATAACATTTTCTATATGACACACTATGAGCCTGTACTACAAAGCTGGATTTGGTCTAAAAGGGGTGACTTCAGGGTTAATGTTGCCATGGTAATTTACACAGGATACCAGACCTGCTTCGGTGCAGGTTACGTTCAGGATAGGAGCCTAGCAAGTATGACAAATTGCCTAATGACCAGTTCTATTGGAAAATTGCCTTCCCACTTCTAGAGGATCCCATGGATCTATGGAATCAGATTTATGGATCAAAGTGTGCAGATTGTGAGAGAAGCTTTTACACAAGAGAGAGAGAGGGAGTTCAAACAGCTATAACCTATTTGATTCCCTAGATTGAATTCTCTGTGAAATGTACAGATTTCCGCCAGTGCTGGTGGAGGGGGGCAGATATGCTTCATTATCTGCATGTGTATAATTTTACAGTGAAACCGCTAACTGCTTTGAGGTATTATTTTTATTCTCTCTTCCTGGTCCATTTTGCCCACTGGGCTTGCTCTTAAATAATGAGGCCAATAATAATGTTCATAACGAAACATTTAACTCATGGAACTATGGTGAGATGTACTTGTGTCTTCATGTGAGGTAATAATATTATAAACACACTAATTTAAGCATTAACATATTCAATACACCTGATACAGTCCTGAGCAACTCTGAGCTTTCTCCGTGTCTACAAGGTTGAATGGTGTAAACCCTGCTGCTTTTCTGTGAGTGCACAAAGATTGAGAGCAGAAACCCTGGGTGCAGTTGACTGGAAACATGGGTATCTGGATAAGTTAGCCCAGGAGTTTTAATCCATCTTTAAAGGAAAGGCCGCATGCCAGTTGTGTCAAGAGATATATTCTCCCAGGTAACTTTGTTAAATCATTGCAGTTATTTCATATGACTAATCTAATGTTTTTCCTATCAGTAACACAAAGAACTTTTCAATAACAAATGCTGAACCTGCTTTGGAGGATATACACATGCAGAAATAACCAAAGCCATCAGTACTATTCAGGAGTGAGCCAGCTTTGTAGTACCAGAAAATTTTCTTTTCGCCGGAAAGGAGCTTTCTAATCTTCGCTCATACTCCCAGGCTAAAGAAGCTGATGGTTGCATTCAGGCAGAGGAGTGAAATGCATCTTCAACCGGCTTCCATTTTTAAACTCATGTCCAGTTTTCCCGAGGCTGGAGCTTAATGACTGGAATTTAAATTAATGGCCTGAACAGTGCTTGGCTGCTCGGAATGCTGTTATATTAATGACCTGCCGGTGAACCAGGTGCAATTTAGATGTTAAATTATCACAAGAATTTTGGCTTTATGACGATTTAATGGAGATCTATGATAATGATCTCAGGTAAACTGAAACATATTAAATTGCTGTGGTCAGTTGAGGCAGAATACCTAAAATGTGAATGTGAAATCTCATCATTCATTGGCTCCAAGCGCAAAGAAACAGTTGGACATGTGGACATCCAATCTGAATTGCTTTTCCGACACCAGGAAAGAGAATATAGTCTTTTTGGCAACCCCTGCTGTGATCGGCAAGTGATATTGCTGACAGCAACTCTGTAAAAAGAGCTGGAGGCGGAGAGAACAAAAACCTAGCAAAAACAACCAACTCTTCACCTCAACATCACCTTTCACCATCACCAACACTCTTTCCATTTCAGCAGAAAAAGAAGAGAAAGAAAAAAAACAGAACAGAGAAGCAATTTCAAATGTAATTCTGTAACAACACCAATAAGCCTCAACTCCATTCCTCTGAGACATAAGTGTGTGCATCCTACAGATGAGGATTGTGTTGTTGTTTTACTTGCTGTCCAAAGCACTCGATTGATTTAACTTTATACAGTGTGAACCAGAAGAGAGGATAACCCATTTTTCATTAGTTTTGTAGCCTTTGATACATTTGGTGCTGCTTGTAATTCTCCTATCATTTATATTCTTTAACCCTTTGGCCCAGCATAATATGTACAGCATATATAATAGTCATTATCTGATGATATAACAACATATCTCTTGATTTTAGGCTTATGTTTGTATATTTATCTGTTTTGTATGTGCTTTGATTTATTTTCTCTATGTACTATTTTTAACTGCCTTGTCACTGGGTGTGGGATGTGTACATTCTTAAAAGCTATGAAGAAGAAGAATCAAAAAGTCATCATCAAATCATTTGCTACAACACATTTATCCTCAGATTATTTTTGTTGGGTATCACTAACCTTAATATTCCTGGATACAGAGCAAACCTTAAATTATGAAGATGACACAGACGCTGCAGTGCAAATAAACTTTTACTAAGATTAAAACAACTCACGCACAGAAAAGGGAAAAGGGAGCCTCGGCCAACCAAACAAAATGGTGAGAATGTGTTAAATTATGCCAAGCCATGGGCTGCTGGATTCAGGCTTCTCCCCTAACCTAAAATCTCAGTCTTAAATGAATAAAACAAAACAAAAATTTCTTCCAGTAACTCCAGATATAAGTACCACAACCGGAAGGCTGCAGTAAAGGTGAGTAATTGGGCCGACGATGGAGGGAGTGAGCTGCTCCACCCCTCTAAGTGTAAATGTCTTCAGGCTTGCCTCTCACAGCCCTTTGGCATAGATGCAGCGTCCCACCTCCAAAAGATAATTATAAACAGTAGTGACCGGTGGCTTGGACAACAAACAATGTTAGGCATGAACATTAACACACACCCAGTTTCTCATTATGTTGCTTATGTGACAGTAGATAAAAAATGATGGATCTGATCTGACCTTCACTCAGGAAACAGATATTTTAGAATTAGCATTTGCTTGTCACCTTCTGGCAGAAGTATCAACATGTTTTTTGCAAATAAAAAAAAAATATTTATACAGTATATCAAGAAAATCATGAAGTGCATTCATAATCAGTGTCAGTCAAAGGGTTTACATGGTGTTGATGGTGCAGAGTTACAGTGAACAATACTGCATTGTGAGTTATTCATAATGGGCAGTTTGGCTTGGTGTTATCACTTATTTTCACAGATACATCTGAAACTCAGCGCATCGGTACTGCAAACAAATAAAGCAATTAGCAAATGTGTTTCTCCCAATAATCCACATTTACATGTGGCTCTATGGTGATATTGAAACCATGCTATATTTCCACAGTGACCAAAGAGGCTTCGTCAGCTATCAGTTTGAGCAGGAACAGGGATTCACCTTTGTGTGAAGTGGATAATAAAACCATAATTAAAACAATAAATCACCCAATCAAACTTCCTCATCTCCAGTATTAATACATTATCAAGGCTTGTAAATCCTACAAATCAGATTTTTCAGAGGATTTATAATTCCTACTTATTTATCTGTACTGGTGTGGTGCTCTTTGAATTGTATGTAAGACTGACCAACACAGGATGGCCAACAGCAATTTTGATTGGAGGTTTGTACACGTACATGTGAGCTTTACTGAAATCACAATAAAATGGGTTTTCAGAGGGAAAATGTGCCGAGGGAACCTAATTCTCTGTGTAAACATGTGATCATAATTGAAAATACTAGATTAGATTTTGCCAATCTGAAGCTCACCCTCTGATAGTCAATCACCTCTCATCATCAACTCTCGTCTTGGCAACGCAAACATTGTTTGAATCCCCAGACTGTTGATGATACTGAAGAGGTGTTAAACAGATACACCACTTGACCTTTTTGCACAGCAGGTTTTTATTTATCATTCATCATTTAATCCTTCTCATTGACACCACCAGGTGTGGCTGGCACTGCGTCTCATCCTCATCCGTGAGCTGCCTGGACTCGTGATTCCAAAAGAAGCGGCTCAGTTTGTCCTCTGCTTCAGTAACGACACACGCCCAGTCTATTTTTTGACAGAAGCATCAAGCAGCTCACAGAAGATTGAGCGTAGCAGCAAGTCAGGCACAGACACGGACACAGCGTTGCATCCAGGTCTTTTTACAAAAACACCCGAGACATGATGCAGCATACATCAGAGCACTACATCAATAAGATAATGTTCCCCTCACCAGAAGCCACTTAGATTGCCATCATAAATGTGGTTGTGGTTTTTAATTTCCATCTTATTTACAGCTCTATCATCTATAATTCCTAGGCACCAACATTTAAGGCCTCCCTGCATAAAAACCTATTTTTTTCTGCCAACAGCAAGAGTCTTCAGTGAATCAGTTGTTGTCTATGGACGCCATATTATTTAGCTGTTTTGGTCACAATTAGCGAGTCAGCTAGAGGGTAGATGTCACTTGAGTATAAATAATGTTGTTTAGTGGCATTTAATTTATGATCTATTGTGTCATTTTCTTGGGAGGACAGTCTCCACTGTAATTGCCCTCCAAAAGAATGTTTGCAGTTTTATTGGTGGACATAATGCAAGTAAGCACCTGTATAGAAAAGAGGCCATTTAGTTTGTTGTAAATATCAAGTATTTATGATGCTCAGTCACTTATGTGTGTCAGGGAAAGAAAAAAAGATGCTGCACCGCTGACAGACAGAATTAAATTATGAAATACAACCTGAAAGTTAGGAGGCTTTGTTTGAACACTGAGATATTTATCACAAACAGTAATCACTGGACGTGTATCATTTACAATAAAATAAATGGAACCTTCACTTCACCTTTGGCAAGCCTCGTTTTAGATTTGGTTTAGCGGTTATGGAACTAAAATCACTTATAACAGCAAAAGTGCCACTGTTGGCATATTTCTTTACATGGAGAGCGTGGCTGACACTGAGACATTATTTTGTGCTCCTGTGTACGCTTGAGTGGATGCATATGCATGAGTCGGCATGTCTGTCTACCTATTAAAAGTCCATTTTCTTTGCAGATACCGTAATTCATTGTAGCGTTTCAGAAGCAAGAGTGCTCACAGCTTTATCCTCTCCCCTGCTTTTATCACTCATGAACCATCAATAGCAGATCTGAAGCCTTTCGTGCGAATGTCCATTTTCTCTCCTCTTACCGTTTGAAAAGCTTGCTTTAAAGTGAGTGTGACTCTGTGTGATGGATATGAACTTTCTGAACTGCACTTGTGTTTGTGACATTCACCCTGGCATTCGGTCTGGCAAAGCCCACATAATGTTTTGCTATCAAGATTCCCAGCTGCGTACTCTATGGGCTTTACCTTTTCAACATCTTTTATTTATGTGTGTACAAAGAGAATCTGAATTCACTGATCCTATTGAAAGGACATTTTTATGTTATGTTAGAAAGTGCCAAATGAGAAATGTATGACAAAATCAAACTTAATAGTGAAAAAATAGTAGAGCAAGGAAATACTAAAATTGATTGAAAATAGAATAAAAATAAGAATAAATAAAATAGAAAACAAATATAGAAATCTAAAAAAAAAAGAACATATAATAAAGAATATAAAAAATATTGAACAATTTCACCATACATTTCATAATCGAAATTATATCATGTTATAATGTAAAATCACAAATGTATATTTTGTGACTGAAGCTGCTGAAGTCATGAAATCCCTTTTGAAATTTAGCAAGGGAGTTACCAAAACGTCCTGAACATAACCTGTCTCTAAAGCATTCATTGTTTTTCTCCCCATATAGTTAGACAAGGATACTAATGAAAAGAAAGCCATCCAATATTGCTGATTATTCCTAATTTGAATGTGAAGCTGCAAATGTGCTTAGACCACTCCTGTGTTGAATCGGTACAAATAGAGAGGACTAAAAGCTAATGTAACCGCACTAATGAATTATAAAGCCATCCAATATTGTTAGATTCAACTACTCAAAGTGGTATGGGTGTCATATTTATTCCAGAATGTGCTTTTTGAATTTTCCCTTTAGTACACTGCCTTGCAGGAGGGTATATGAGCAGCTCCTTACACAGCACAATACACATTTATTTCCCTTGACATGTGCTAATCTGTGTTAATTGCGCACAGATTTACTGGAAATGGGGTTTCAGAATACTCAGAATACTTCAGAATACTTGAGATCAATGTACATAGTACTGAACTTACTCTTCTGACTGTCCAACTGGGCAGCAATCCTGGCACAGATGTCCAAGATGGAGAAGGTAGCTTTCATTTAGTCTGGTACCCTGCAGCCAGGAAAGAAAAA
>CAESWR010001237.1:374445-424170 GCA_903171835.1 Mullus surmuletus
TGGCTACTACAGAGATAATTAATCTTTTGCTGTCCTCTGCTTCATCTTTACAAATCTTGTTTCTTCATCTCCTGCTTTCCTACATCTTCCCACTGTCAATTGCAGTTACGCTTGGTCTGTTCACTGTTTCATGTCCACCGCATTTCCATATCTGATCAGCTCCCCCTCTTTATCTATGTTCATTCTGCTGAGTACAGATGTGCCAGTGGTGTAGAACCTGTGTTAAATAAGCCCCTGGGCTCAGCAGGACACATCTCTGGTGCTGGAGGAATAGATGTAATCCCCTCTGTGTTTGAATATGGCTTACAAAGTCAAAGCCCTCCCTGCACACCTGTCTCACAGATAGCCACATGCAAACAGCTCAGGCTGTTTTAAAAAGATCGGCCTGTGCTTATCTCCTCATGCACAAAGTGGACATGAATTCAGTGCTGCAGCCCGTGGGGGAAGCATTAACGTTGATTGTAATTGTGAGTCAAAAGCTCAGAAAAAGGAACTATATTTTTTGTTCAAGACCTGGCAGGCTTCACCTCTGCACTATAAGGAAGTCGCTGGCGAGGAGCAGCCATGTCTGTTGCTCGGTGCGAGCGCTGTCATCCATCATTTAAGATGTTTTTGCCCATCACTGACACTCTCTCGCTCCTCACACAGCATTTTCTTGTCTCCCTCATTTCTCAAAAATCTAGCGAGGAAGTGATATTATCTTCTTCGTGGGGAAAAGCAGCCCTGCATTGTCTCCTTTTTGTTCGATTTCTCCCGGAATATGACAGTTGTAGCATATGAGTAACATAACATTTAAATGTTTTCTGTTTCCCTTATGACTGACATCCTTGCATCAGAATAATTAAAGAAGCGGTGAGCATTGAATCAGTCTCAAACAGGCCTGCTGTAAAACACAGATTTACTAAGAACCCAGATAAAGAGTGCGTGTTGTTTGTTTGAGTTTCACAGGTCATCTACTAGAGCTAGATGTAAATCACAGCAGGTGCAAGCAGCAGCATTTAAAGGAATGTTTTACGTGAAATACTCACTTCCACCATGGAGAATTTGAGAGGGCTGAGTGACAGCAAGCACAAAAGGAAATTTTATGCGAATAAATCAGAGGACTTAGTGGAAGATGCAAATAAACAAGCAAAGGAATAGGATAAGAAACGGTATGGGAGGATATGTGTGCTGCGGAAGGATGACAACCTATGAAATTAGGGAAAGACGGCAAAACGTAAGAAGGTAAAAGGAAGAAATAGCTCATGATGTCAGTAAAATAAAACAGGGGGGACTTCTACACTGACAGAACAGCCAGAAATTGGAGATGTGCTTATTCACTTGGAAAAAAAAAAAGATAAAATAATTGTGCTCCATGCGGAAATGCTTATATGCACTGAAAAACTGCAGTCAAACTCTTCCATAGCATTTGCGTGTCCAAAGTGGTAATAGACACAAAAATAATCACCACAATTATTTTCAGGCTTTGTAAATCATATTGCAAAATTAACCTGTTTGCATCCACTCACAGAATTTTGCTAGAGCAGAAACCTCATTTTATTATGGAGTTAATTGCTATTTTGTACCTTTGAAAGATGCAACCCTCAGTGGGCATGTCTTTTTGTCCATGGTATGGCAGACACTCGCTTTCACACACACACAGACAAAACTTAGTAAATCCGACCCTTAATATACAATTAGATTCAAAATTACACCCTTCATATTCAGCCTCTCAAAATAGTAACGCAACTATGGCAACACTTCAGCAACATGGCACAATCTTGAAAAATAAGGAGTAATCAGAGGAGTGCACTGGCAGACAAAAGGGTAAACAAAAATGTAGACTGAGTATCACCACTAACTTCGAAAACCTGAGGAGACACAGGGAACATTCAAAAGGCTCCACCCACAGGCAGGGAGGGAGGACAACACAAATAGAACACTAAGAATAAAGAATAGAAATTATGACAGGAAGTTATTGTAGTGCTGATCTTTGCTCTACTGCTGAATTTGCCAAACCTCCCTCATCATTTCCCATGATGCTTTGAGATATGAGTCTTTACGGTTGAAAAAAGAAATGACCAAAATGAAATTCTCATTTTCTCCGAGATATTTGCACTGACCTGGAGGTCTTTCGAATAGAGTGCGCATTTCTGTGAGCGCTCGTCTCAAGCACATTTCCTAAGTCCTGTTGCCCTTTTCTTTTTATAATCTACATTGACTCTGCACTCACAGAAATATTAATATTTGATACGGACCATTTGACAGTTAGGCCCAGAAATGCAAGGTAGAGTCCGTGGTACGAATGCTCTCCTCCTGAGATTTATTCTCCTCAAGGATAAATCACTATCGGCCATGCCTGGAATATGCTCTGAGTGGTGAGGATCTTTTCATAGGACAAAAGCAGAAGAATGTGGCTGCTAGAGAAAGCCACTGTCTTGCCTCCTTTCTGAAAATGGACAGAAAGAGGGGACAGAAGATGAGCGGTCCTCAAAGCTATTTTCCCCACTTATTCATAACAGCTGCAATCTCCCCTCACTTCACCTGATGTGGATTATAAAGAAAAAGGAAAGGAGTGGAAAATCATACCGCCGCTATATGCAATATATTCTAAGGGGCAACTTTTAATGGGTTCTTCATTCACCCATGACCCCCCTCCCCCCGCCACCCCCTCCATCAACAAAGTAAATTAACCGGTCCAGTAATTTATGTGTAATTCTGTTAATAGATGGACAGACAGGCAGACAATCCATCAGATGCAGGTGAATACTTTTAATCTGCTTGGCGGCCATACTTTATATGGTTTTATTATTTGCACATCTTGTGGTTAATTTTGTGAGTGACAAAAGATTAAACCGCGAAGAAGTAAATAACTGTTATTGATGCGGACGGTGAAGCTGGTCTTATGAATAATATCATTTTGATTTGTGTAAAATCAACTTCAAACATGGAAGGATGGGTGGCTCCAGGGAGAGTTGTGACAACCATGTGCTCTCTGGAGGATGAAACCCACTGAGTTTCTGTTCTGTGCAGATATCCAAATGACACATGGTGGAGACAAAAGTCACCCATTTCAATTACAAGTAAAAGTTTATTTCTATTCCAAAACTAGGAAATACTTTAGGTTAGAATTGTATGCATAAGTGATTATGTATTGGAGGTAACCTGCCCAAGACTGGACAGTGAGGCAGGTCAATATAAAGACATGGTAGTGAATGTATCTGAGTAGTTAGTGTGTTATGTATTGTGTTTATTGTCACAAAGGAGCAATAGTTCATTTGTTTGTCAGTTACAATCATATATTGGACCAACTGTTATGTAGGTTTTATAACTGCCAATGATGTAAAGGGAAAGCTGCAAACAAAAGCACTACAGACTTAAACAAGGAAGGGAGTGTGGGATGTTCAAAGCCCAACAAACACCAAGAAAAAGGAAAGAAAAACAAATTGAAAGTGAGCTGCTTGATGGTGCATCTGGTTTATTGTGCAGATATCTTCGAAGTCAACAACTGGCAAGCTGCTATAAACAGTTTATACAAAAAAAAATGCATCAAATCAATAGGTGGCTTTCTGTACATCATACTGGAACTACTTATAGCCGTTCAGTCCTTCAGTCTAGAGTGATAAGTGGAGGATTCTGGAATTCGAAAGGTCAAATTGAATGACAATAACTACTTATCTATTCCTTTCATTTTTTGTTATGGTACTGAATAGAGGGAGGGAAAGACACCTGAAATGTTAACAAGTGCTGTCATCATTGTTTTGTGCGTTAATATATGAACAAACATTTTTTTCCTCAGACATTTGCAAACTATTTAAGTGAAGGTCATAGAGAGTGACTGTGGCACAATTTTTCTTTTTTTTAAAGGTGCTCTATTCGATATTTTACGCCATAATACCATTTACACGATGGGGGTGTGCATCTCTCCATTACATGATGATTGGATACTAATCTCGATACATGAGCGATTCGATACAGGAGGATTTCGACACGATTAACTTCTCAAATAGTTATGAAACAAGATAGATAGTTCCTTGTTCAAAGAAGATAATCATTTTACATTATGATTTAACATAAGTTAATACTATACATTTGGTATTGCTTGCATTCAAATAGATTTACGAAATACTAGAGAACAAGTATAATTTTGTTTTTTGTCAGGTCAATAGAAAACATGTCATTTTTATCAATGCAACATATTTTATACCTAGTTTATACTTGTGTCACATCGCCGCGGAGGTTACACGGAGCCCCCTGCGTTGGCGCAGACCCGGACGCAGACACGTTGCAAGCACCTCTCCAAAATCTACACATAAGCCTAGCAGCGACGTGTACGCGAGGGTGTGATTGGTCAGCTTTTGTATTAAAATCATTCAATGGTTGACTTAAAGGGATAATTAGAATTTTTTCACATGAAGTTGTGTGAGATCCGTACCATCAGTGTTGTTCATCAGCGAGAGAAGACGCGTGGCGGCAGTTTCCTTCCGCCTCCTTCCTCCTTCACCTGATGGAAAGCTACGCGCAGTGATACAAAGTGAGGGAAAATAGTGCAAGGTCAGACTTTTTTGCGGCAAGGAATCTGGATGCAAATCAATTACTCTTTTGAACGCATATTCTTTTTTGGAGCAAAAGTCTTAACTGTACTCCAGCAACTAGACGGAACTACATTCTGCAACACCGAAACAGGGCTGGAAATCCGCTCACAGGATGCAGTGGGGGAAAAGTCACTGTTGATGAACGATACTGATGGTCAGGATCTCAAAATCGAAACTATCCCTTTAAATCGACTAACAAACTCCAAGAGTTCCCCCATTGCTCACTGTAGTTGTTCCGATGTTTAACATGTGACCCTTTGGAGCTTCCTACACTTTGGTGAGTTTCAGTTTGGTAAAAACTCCGCTGCAGTAGCATGGTTCACTGTGGCTCCTCTGATGTTTATGTGTTGCTGATCGAGGCTAACTTGCGGTGACATCAGTCAATCCCGACGCAGAAGTGTAGTGTAAGGTGACCAGATTTCTGAAATGAAATCCAGGGACATTTCCAACTCAGAGATAAAAATGAATGAAAAATTATCAAAATGAAATGAAGAAATTAGGACAGTTACCGACCGCCACTGTGACGAGGCCCTCTGCTCTTCTTCTCTAAAGACGGCATATGACTGGCTACCTCAATAACTCTTGTTCTAGTCTGCGTTCAACATGCTCCCTCAAGCTTTCTGCTTCCAACCCGGCTACCGTAATAAGTGTTGTCTGTGCGCAACATGCTCAGTCGCACTTCCTACGCAACTACTGTAATAACTGTTGTTCTAGTCAACACGCAACATTTTTCTCAATCATAGAATTAGGGACATTTTCGGGGACAGCTTTAACTGGGGAAATGTCTTCCAAAACGGGGGACTGTCCCTGGAAATCGGGAACATCTGCTCACCTTAGTATAGTGGGGCACAAGGTATGGGCTAAGGGCACAGAAGCTTTAAACTAGCCACAGAAACGCAGGGAGCAGCCGGAGCGTCTCTCTCGCTCGCTCTCCCGCCGATGAACTGTCGGCTCCAGCGACACGTTTCAGCGATCTGTGTACTGATGTATTACGTTGTTTATGTCAGAACCCAATTTCTGATTCAGATCGGTTATTTTTTACACCCGTAATAACAGAGCATCACACTGCTATTAGCTATATAAAGGTTTGCGGAGCAGGGACCGAATGCCCGGGGCAAGTAAAAATAACCTGCAGGGCAGCTGACCCTGCGCAGACATGCCCGATCGGCCGAGCAGCACCAAATCTGTTTTATTTTCTCTTATCGTGTATTTCCTCATCTGTTTCTACCCTTGGCTCGGTGCTGAGTGGTGTCCCTCAGTGTAGCAACGCCATTGCCAATGTCTCAGATGTTTCTATATTACAGTGATTCTGAATGACATGATGCATTAATGTAGTTTTTGGAAAGTAGTAGCCGTGGAAACAAGATAACTATTGTTTTGCTGCTTTCCTGGCCGATGATTTTACACAGCCACGAACACAAAAACCGAATACACAACTTTATTTTGTTTACTTTGAAAAGTAGCAGGTGTTTTATTTTGTAGCTTTGAGTCCAACTTCCACTTTACACATACACACACAAAGAGCAGCTCCTCTGATACTGGTCTACCGCTACTGGTGAACCATCAACTCTTTCTAGGTTATTGTGTGTGTGATCTCACGTTAAGTTCAAGATTTTAACTGTGATCGGGCGTTAAACAGGCTTCTCACCTGTTCTGATAGGCATGGATGGTTTATCTGATATTTATCAAATGTGAAATAGCAATAAATACTGCTTTCCTTAGAAAGAAGTATTGTGTAGTCTTGTATACAGTCATCAGGAAATTAATTTTAGTAAAATATAAGTCATGAGTGAAAGAATGCGTCACATGGCGAGAAAAAAAACCTTTTAGGCAGGGCAAGTAAGAATTTAGATGGGGCAAAGCGATCTGCCCTGCCAGGCAAGTACAAAAAAACCTTAACGTCGGACCCTGGTGGAGTCATGGCATCCTGAGTGTTGACTACGGTCAAAATCTGTCTTTGTCTGTTGATATTTGAGCTTTATCATTCTCTGTTTTGGTGGACGGCCCAGCTGCATGTACATGTTAGTACCCATCAACCCCCCCCTCCTAATATACAAAGGCGAAACCCTTTATATGTAGACAAGCATGGGTGGAAACTAGCAGGGCAAAGGCTAGCAGAGTGGATGCCAGCCCTGTAAAGCTCCTTGTAGGTCAGCGCTCAGCAGACACAGGCTCTCCAAAGTCTGTTCCAACCAAAAAAGTACTTTCCGTTTGTTCTAATGAACTGAGACAGAAGCCGTGACTCAACATTGGTTGGTCCCAGAGAGCCTTAACAGCTGTTAAGGCTAAAGCCAAACTTAAAGCGACTCGCTTTAAGTTTGGCCTTTGTTTCAGTCTGAAATGCTGTTTCTCACAGGGGTATCTAGTGGTAACATATCATAAATAGTTCCTTTAAATTACAAATACATGATATAATATATCTGATGTTTGATTGACGTACAGTTATGGTTTCTTAAGGAATGTAAAAACTGATGTTTATCCAAAAAATATGCATAAAACTTGTCTTCGGGTGATCCTTGAGCGATCCTCCAAAAGCAATGCTGGATTTTCATGTAGAAATTCAGCAGTTTTTTCCTTGAAGTTACACCAGCAATGTTACTTTGAAGTGGGCCTTACTGTATTAGGGGGGGGAAAAACCTGCCAAGTCATTTTAAAAATCCACAGCTTTGAAAAGATTAAGAGGATTAAAACAGAACACAGTTTGGTCCAAACAGCAGAGCCTCAAATGAAGCTCTATTCTGACTCTTTGGACAATGTCCCCTGGGCCAAAATCCACATCGCTGTCTACTCTTTAAAACTCGCAACACAGGCTTTAGGTTTTCTCAGACTCATCTCCAAGTCACTGCTTTGTTGTTGATCTGATTCAAAATGCAGCACCTAGAGGCTCTGTTTGTCATCCTAAAACTGCACCCAGTCGTATCCAGACGTCCTCACGCTGCTTGGCTACTCTGATCTTGTCCAGGCTTCTGTACATTTTAACTCCCCCCCCCAAGCCGAATGATGAATACGTTTGAGCTTCATACACTATTCATTTCGCACAGATGTGTCTGCACTTAACATGGCAGCAGCTTCATGGAATCCATCACCATAGTGACATGCAGACGTTTTTCCTCATGTTGTTGCCATGACAACCTTTCAGACAGAATTTATTTGGAAAAAGAGACAAACCTCTTCCATGGACTATGTCGCTTGAAGGATGGTCTGGTAAACATGGGGCTGCATACGCTAATGCATAAGCTCATAATACTGACAACACTGTATTTTTGATCCAAATTAATGGCTCAACATGATTTTTTTGAAAGGAGTGGAAAAATGCATTTACAGAAAGAAAAACAATGGAACAAAAGTAAAATATGGTAAAATAAATGGAAAAAAATGCACAATTAGGCTGTAAGCTCAAAGAAAGATACATATCAATTCATCCCATTACTGTATATTTCATTATGTCCCATTTTCATTTGTCCTCATCAACTTTTGTCTTTTCTCCTGGTGTTTTTGTCAAAAAAACAACAACAAAAAAAACAACAACAAAAAAACAACCACCTGCCCTATCTTGTGCTATGCACTCCAACTAATTGAAGTGTTTGTGTTAAAAGACCTGAGGAAGGTTCTGAGGGACCTCTTTAATGAAGTCTGATCTCATTAAAAGATACAGCTGCCAATGTAAGCAGAGAGGGAAAAACATGGCAGGACAAAGCAGGGGAGGCCAGAGAGAGCATCGGGAGGTTGTTATGTGAACAATGAAACATCGGCATTAACAATGCACCAATCACAAGATTAATATGCGCAGAACCGGCCCACTCACTCAAATCTGCATTCTTGAGGGTATGGCTCGCTGTTGCACTCAAGATGGATTCTGTCAAAGTTTTGATGATGTTAGCTGACAGCTTGGGAGGTGTGTAGCATCCACAAACATGCTGGTATGAATGTAATTTCCATTTTATGTTTTTGTTCTTTTTTATTTTATTTTATTAATTCATGTATTTATTTCTTTTTCTTTCCACAAGATTCAAAATAAAATGGTGACCTTGTGCAAAAAAAGGAATTGAGGAAGAATCTGAAATTCCATTACTTTTGTCTCATGTTCTCTCTGTGTCATCCAGAGACCTATTGTATTTGATTGATATCTTTGTGTCTCTATGTGCTTTCTTGCACCTTCAGAGTGGGACTTGTTTCATTTTTACCGGCACAAGATCCTCACATGTGGTCTAATCATCAAAAGATTTATGGGTGCAGCGGGCCTGCTGTGGTACCTGTTAACCAAGTTATGTCCTCTGACTGTATTGAAAATCGATGTTGGGGGGGAAGTTGTTTTTTGTCACAGTGTGATTCGTGTTCACAAATCATCATTGTGAGTCGACTTTGCTCTCCTCTGACATTCAGAATTGTGCTGTTTAGTTTTGTAGAGAAAGGAAAAACACTGTTCCATCATCCCAATTTGATCTGTGGTTAATTTACTTTGATGAAGTACAAACCCAGGACTGTTTTCTCATTTTGTCATCCTGTCATCTGCTCTCTCTTTACAGCTGTGCTACTGTTTCTTTTTCACCGTTTCCACAACCAGTTTTTACATGATGCATGCATGTGAATTTACTTTGCTTTTGATCAGGGGTATCAAACTCATTATAGTTCAGGGGCCACATACTGCCTAATTAGATGTCAAGTGGGCCGGACCAGTCAAATCAAAGCACAATTGCCTCTAAATAACAATAAGTCCATGTTTTTCCATTTGTTTTTCATGAAAGTAAGTACAAGTACATTAGGTAAATCATTATATTTAATGAAATGAACAACCATGAACAACCTCAGATTTCTTAAGACAAACATGTGCAACGTCTGTAATGTCAGTGCTCTCATCAATTGCAACAGAAAATGCAAGAAATGACTTGACGTTGTGTTTGTGTTTCAACTGGCTGGCCAAATCTGCCGATAGTTCCGAAATCCTCTCTGCCAGTGTCTTCCTCGTCAGACTAATGTTGGTAAAAGCTTGTCGCTTCTCAGGACACACGAGTTCTGCAGCTTTCAGCGTGCAGGTTTTAACAAACTCACCGCCAGTATACGGCTTTGATGCTGATGCTATTTCATTTGCAATCAGGTAGCTGGCTTTTACTGCTGCATCACTGACCTCTCGGCTCCGGGTGAAAATGGACTGCTGTTTGCTCAGACCCACCAACAATTCATTTATCTTCTCTCTTCTCAGTTGTCCTTGCAAGCGGTCATATTTTTTGCCATGATGATTCCGATAGGTCCGCCGCATATTACATTTCTTGAGCACAGACACTTGTTGATTACACACCAAGCACACAGGTTTCCCTTTCACCTCTGTGAATAAATAGGAAGCGATTCACAGGCCGTATGTTTGACACCCCGGCTTTTGATGTTGTGTGTGCATTTTGCTCTCATAACATAGGCCAGGTAATTTAGCAAGGCAGGTCATTGTTTCTTGGCACATTATAGCCAATTGTTCAACCTTAATACCTGACAAGGTAACTAGTCTAAATCAGAAATCTGACTTTTTGACTGTTTCCCCATGAAGAAAGCTGTCATTGTGTATTTGTTCAGAGTCAGTGTGGAGTTTATTATGTGTGCCAACCATAATCAAAGATGCTATTCAAAATTATTTAGATCGCAGTGCAAACCTGACTGTTAAATCATTCAGTGAATGAGCCGTGAAGGGCTGCAAAAATGAGAGCCCAATGAGGAAAGAGCACAGACTGATAAAGGGCCTTTCATGTCTGCATCTTCCGAGCAGCAGTGAAGTGAAGGTTTCCGTCTGGCAGCAAAGTGGCCATGTGTTTTAAATCCTCCCTACTTGTCTGTGACAAAGCCTGTCACCACCAACACTACCGCCCTATCCTTGTTTGACCAACCATTCGCACATTCCATCTTTCACATGTCAACGGACTGACACTTGATCCTAATTGGCCACTACTGCAGCAAGGGTGTCTCGTCTCCCTGGTGTAATTGTTTAAATTCTGTCTGTGAAACCTGAGCCCACCCACAGGGTCATTTCACCTTGGGTGGGGAATCAAAATCTGACAAACACAAACAACAAGAGCTCCACTTTTGGACCAGGCCGTCGGGCGTCAAATCCCTGTGGCGGGTAGATCAAAGACGATCTGCCACATGTCTTACTCCAGTTGGCCGGCACCCCATTTCAGACAGGTCACGAGAGAAGAATATTCCCTCATTCCAGTCTGTCAACAAACTAACTGAATGGCAACCGGTTTGTGTTTCCACACAAGTGCTCACACTAACAGGATAAAGACACCTGATAATCCATCTTTAAAGAGCATAAGGTTGAGATTAAATTGCATTCACATTGAGAAAAGACAGTATGACATCAAATATTCTATCAATATTTCTATATATATTTATAGTGTCTGCACTCACGTAAACTTGGGACCAGGATCTTTCTCTGAATGCCTCCAGTTGTTTTTGGGTGGGGCTAAAACAAATCTGAACATTGAAATATGCTGTCTGCTATGAAGTGGAACGGCGCGCTCTTGACCCGTTGTGCATCTGGGAGCAAAGGCTGAAGAGAGAAGGAGAATTGCTGACATTGTAAAAAATATAATTTGTCATTACAAGATAATATGAACAACAAAAAAGGTGGATATTTGATGGTGTAGAAATGTCACTCTGTATCACTTTCATGCTTATATAACAAAGTATAACCATTTGGATGCACATAATGATGCTTCTCTGTTGTTGTGTTATCCACTTCGCTGCTGTAATTCTGTAAATGTCCCCACTGTGGGACTAATAAAGAAATATCTTATCTTATCTTATCTTATCTTATCTTATCTTATCGTATCAACATTTGTAAACTCTTTGCAAATTTGTTTGTAGATGAATGTCATTGGCCTGGTGCTTTGGTAACACTCAAATTAAAGACGTAAAGTATATGGCATTGTGCATATTTGTAATCATCATCAAATGGTTTGAATGGCATCAGGACTGCTGTTGGATCACAATGCGTCTCATCCAAATATCTGAAATTAGCATGTATTTTTTTAAATATTAATTTTAAAGATTACATGCTTTAAATTAATGCAATTTCAACTTCTTCTGAAATGTATAATCCTGGCAATAGCAAACCTAATTGAGAGGAAAATCCTTAATTTTCATGGCGGAATCAGTGTACTTGGCACCATGGTAAAGATATATCTTTATCTTCTTCGCTCTTGTTAATCTTGAGGTAACTAACCTCTTTCCTCCCATTTGTCTCTTTTTATTTTTCCCATTTGTATTGTTCCATTACTATAGTGGATGCCTGTGGCACACCCCAAATGTGTCATCTTCACTTAAGATATATATTTCTCACAGAACTATAATTCCAAATGTGTTTAGGTGTCTAATGCTTTCCTAATCTCACCTCAAAAATTGTATTCAGTTGACTACACATGTCAGCATTTAAAAATACAGTTCAGTCCAATGAAGATAATAATGCAGAATAATGCAGTGTCAAAATACAGGACAACACTATGTGAGTGGTACCAGTACCATAGAATTCACTAGTGTCCAGAATAAGATGTTGTGGTCACTAATGTCAAAGAATTGCCCAATAATCGTGTTAGTGGATGCTTGGATGTGGACATAAACCAATGCATAATTGCAAATGTTGTCTCAAATCAACCGTAATGATCAAATAATTGTAGTACCGCTGCCAGGCCAGAAAGAGCATTAAATATAGTGTACTTTTTTTTACCTTAATTGCTTTAGATTAGATGTTTTGTGCCAAACCCTGCATTCAAAAAATAAATAGACCTTTTAGATGATCTTGTGATTATTGTTGTTGTTGAAATAAAGCGAACAATTGGGTGCACAATGTTTATTTGTTTAAAGGTAATATTATAGTGACAGTAAAGGAACACCCTCATTTCAGACTTGCTTTACCAGTTATGATTTATGGTTTCCTCAAAAACATCTTAAAAATAAAGCACAGATACTGTTGCCATGGGTGCACCATACTCAAACACTTGTAGCTGTAACTTCAGTCTTACTCAATCTGCCTCTCAGAGGTGAACTGAACAATACTCTGACTAAATTCATTCACTCATTCAAATGCAGTACTTCATTTGAAGTTGATCATGTTTTTGACTTCATTCTCTACCCCACTAAAGCCAAAGATTGACTTCGGCAATATTGCTGTATCAAACTGTGCACTTGAGATGACCCTCCAATGACTCTGAGTGCAAATCAGAACACCGGCACTCTACCTTTAAACAAGGCTATCATGAATTGAGAGTTAACACAATGACAGTCCTTTAGATGTACTCACAGTGACAAGGACGAATTAAACATTTAACCTAATGGATGAGGAATAAAAACTAGATGATGGGTGACAGTAATGTGCGACACATCAAAGTAGATCAGACAGTACTAAAAGAAACAGCTATAAAAAAGGATGATAATGAGATGATGAGGGGGTTAGAACTGGAGTCTTTGCGTGGATAAAAACTTTGGAACCTTGAGCTCCCTTATTAAAACCTTGGCATGCGGCAACTAGGAACAGCTGCAATTACGGAACAAGACAACCATTCATTCACGAAAAAAGTACTTTTTATGAATAATGTAATGAGATGAATTGTTAAAAAACATGTCCTTTTTTTTTCAGGTGCAGCTGGAAGGGATTCATACATGTGTCACACAAGGCTGGCTGTGCATTGATTAATGTGACATTCAAAAATATTATCCTTTTCCCCTTTACTTCCCTCACTTTCTGCTCAGGGATGGTTTCAAATGTGGTTAAAGATACAGATTTCAGCCTTCTGTGCTGAGATATATACAGTAAGATTTATATTCTTTAACAAAATGATGAACTCATCAACCCATGTATGGGCCTTGTGCACCCTCCTGTGGGCTTCAAAATTGTTCTCTGTTTAACAGAAGTGGGTTGCAAGGTCATAAATGCCAGACACCTGATAAACAGGACCCTGCTAGACTAGGAACCTGCGAGGTAGCTGACTGTCCGCACCAGATGCGAACAAACACTTTGAACACAAGAACATTACGTGGTTACTCGCGTCATTTGTGTGATTCATGTCATTCACACCGCTCAACCACATCTAATTACTGCTATTTTAAGTTACTATATTACCATACATTGTAAACACGCGGTAACACTTCAAATTCACCTAAAACCTGTAAACCTTTGTGGAGGCACAATGTGGATATCAATCCCTCTCAACACTTTTATAATTTTTTATATAACCTGTTTTTGTTATCTTTTAAATTATTAATCGTATTTGATGGCTGTTGCCTGGAGAAGCAGGTTGTGCCTTGTAGGTAATTGATGCAAGTGGAATGAAACATGAAATATAATTAATTTGCCGTATTAATCTGGGATTTAATAATATTTAAGTGGGCCATGGGCAACTACATTTATGAGAAGGTGGGCCTTGGAGTCAAAAAGGTTGAGAACCCCCAGAGCAATGTGCCCACCATCTTTGAATTTAGCATCTTATTCTCTGTATTGATCATGACATTGTGTTCACTTTTGGTGCCATTTTCACATACCATGGAAACCTAAATCCCATGGGAAATGGATGACTATAGTTGGGAAATATAATCAGACACACCCTTATTTTAGTCTAAACGGCTGTCGAAAATCCTTTTTTGTGTGAAAACATCTTGTTGATACCGCATAGGTTTTTTTTCACCGTCATTTTAAAATGTTATACTTTTTCAGTCCTTCTCGGAGTTTATTCAAGGTGAGGATGTGGCTCTCTACGATGCAACATTCTCTACGGGAAAATGTGTTGTCTTTCAGAAAATGTGGCAGACAGACATTTTGGATGAGGACCCTCCACAACGGATAAACATTTCACACTAGAATGTTTGATGAGAGGATAAAGTGTCCAAAAGGCCACAACACAAGAGTGACATGGTGCCAATCAGCGATGCGGCGCATAGAATTGGATTCAGTGTACAAACAAAATTGTGTGAGAGTCGCGGTTTTCAAGCGGAGGAGATTAATGAAATACTATGTCAGCAGGTTCCACATCTGAGAGAGTGGATAGAGTTCATTCTCCATAGTGTTTCTTTCTTCTTTTTTTGAATGGACTGGAGTTGAAGATTGCATCCAGAGAACTGACTGCAGTCAAACTCCTTCTGTGTTTGTTGATATTCAAACATTCCTGTTTCGTCTTTTGGTGGTTGGCCCAGCTCCTCGTTCATGTTAGTGCATGTTCATGCACGCGAGCCCCTCCCCTTATGCGTGACTGAACACCACAAGAGTGGAGTGGATGCTAGCGCTGTGTAGCTCAGCTGAGTGTAACGCTTGGCGGACAAAGAATCCAAAGTCTTTTCTAACCAAGAAAACATTCCATTTCCGATGAGATTTCTGAAAAGGAGAAAAATACCCTTTGTTTTGACCTGAAACTCTGGTGCTAACAGCTACATCTCTGGGTGAAATAGCATATGTCCTGCCTTTAAGTTCACCAACTGAAAGTACTCATAAAGACTGCCTTGGAAGTTTGCAGTTTTTGGCTACAAACAGGCTTTGTTCCAGTTAATAGATTTATGTTCACTGCACGTTTTTTCTTCTGAAGACTGAAAATGGAGGCTGATGAAATGTGTTTGATGTGTTTGACTATGAAGACGTCTGCACACTTCTGGATTTGAAAACCGTTGTCATCAAGTTTGCCCAAACTTTGCCCAGAATAATTGTGTTTTTCATGGCAAAGCTGTAGAAACCCGGTCGATAGTTAATACATCAGCAAAGGGGAACAGATGCCCAGAAAAGATTCTCAAGGGTGAGTCACAAAACCTGGACGCTTGTAGTATGAACACATATAGATCTATTCAAACATTTCTCTCAATCTTGCTGTGAGGCTGTTTAATGAAACAGATGTGTTGCATGCATTTTCTTCTCTGCCAAACTAAGATTCTGCTGTTCAGAATCCTCCCTTCTACCCCACACAATCCAATGTTAAAATTAGCTATGACATTTTCTGAAAATGTGAGGGACTGGGAGAAATTACTCAGAAGCGTAAGCTGCAGGAACCTGAAATGTATAAAATTACATTGATTAAAGACTCTTTCCTTCTTCACATTACTCTCCATTAAGATTATTCTTGTACTTTGTCTATAATCATTCTGATTAGTCATTCTCCAACCGTTGACCATTTGATGGCTCAACTGTCGCCATAATGGTGTTGGGATCTAATGGCAAAAGACTTGGTAATTCATCATCGTGAGTACTCTTCTCTTCCACTTGATGTCATTGGACTTTATTTGGCGGCATTTGTGCAAATGTTTGTTTCATTTATTGCTCTATTGACACAGAGACTCAATGACCTAATATTTACCATATTAAATTTACTTCATTATCAATAAAACTCAGGAATACTTCCAGCCTCAATGTTGCACTCTTTTCTTTGAGTAAGAGTGAAAGATTGACAACAGAACTGGAACAGGTTGCCCTCTCCTTGTGCATTCACCTCAGAAGTAATTGAGGTAACTTTAGAGGGAAACAGGAGTGACAATCCCCTGTGAGGAAGAATTGACTGCCAAAAACAGACAAAAATAAGAAATAAATAAACATGTTTGCTTCCTTCATCCAGGTACAACAAAGTAGAATTCTCACAGGTTTTAAATTTATACTAACTTTATTGTTGTGTAAAGCATTGCATCAGCACGAGTTCAGTTGGGTTATGAAAGTGTGTTTGTGTGTGTGTGTGGGGGGGGGGACCCAGGCACATTTGTATTTCTGTCATCAAGCATAACACAGAATGCCAGAGACACAGTGGCTGTCTGGTTGTGAATTAAAAAGAATATCAAAGTCATCTCCATAGTAACATGGTTAAGTGTCATCTGGCTAATTAAAATGCTATGTTTGCTTTGGACAGCTAGACGCATACATCAAGCGAAACCATCGGTACCAGAACACACCAAGAAGCTTTTTTTTTTTTGGTGTCATATTTGCCCAGCTCTCCCTTTAAGTCTAAATGGTGTTAAACCGTTTGAAAGAGCCCGGCCAAGACAAACTCTCCGCAGCCAACTCCTTTCTCCTTTACATCTTTCTTGCTTTAATTCAGGCTGCTGCAGCTGCACAATGACATCAGATTACTCAACAACATCTACCAATATGGCCCTGCAGGTGTTGTTTTCACAAGTAAAATTATACAAAAGAAACATGAGAAAATGTTTATGAATGAGGAATTACTTTTACGTATGACAGATGTCAAGGCATGAAATAGATTTTTCACTTTAATATCTGAGTCAACTGTCTCAAACGGTGTGATCTATATGAGGTAATGCAATTATTTCCAGGCTATAGAATGAAAGTTGTCCACTTTATGTCGGTAATAAGTGTCAGTGTCTATTTGATAGTCATTAAATCTCAATGATATTAGCTCAAAAGTCATACTCTGGACCTTCAGCTACAACCAAGTGCTCATTTTCTGTGAATGTCATTAGTCTGCCTTCCTTCCTTTCTTGATGTCCCCATTTTATCTTAATGGCGCTTGGCACACTGATACGGAGTGTGATTGGATTATTAGCCACAATTAAGGACAGGCTACCAAAGGGACGTCAATGAGGCATTAACAATCAGCCGAGAGAAGACAGTCTTTGAAAGGATGATGTCATTTCAGGGTGACGACAAATGTGCTGGTCTAGAAAACGCTGAGTGCTCGTATATTAGACGCGGCTCCACACGACTGTGCGCACACATGTACACATCATATACTGACAGAACACACACACATGCACTGACGAGTAAAGAGGGGGCTCGCAAACACACATTGAAGCTGTCACAGATGCAAACATGGTCCAAGATAGATGTTTAGACTTCACGATTAATGGCGACTGCAGATATTAAGTCTATTCTAAGTCTTTAGTCTTTCTTCACGCGCTTGACTTAGCATAAGCAGCACGCGTCTTTGTCACTCATGTGAGGAGATCAAATGTTCCGGAGTGTTGGCGAGCCTGTGGCCACCCATAGTAAGTGATCGTTAGGTCACACTCTGCGCGAGCCTTTTTATGGTGCATTAGTGAAGATGCATGTCAGCCAATAAAGTCAAGGTAGTAGAGGTCGGATATTTGAATTCAATTATATTTCAAGGGTAGTTTTTTCAAGAGTAGTACAATGTAGCAATTATTTTCACATATTTCATGATGTTGTGACAAAAACTTATTTTTTAATCACTTTGGCCATCATTTTGAATGACATTTGTATTATTCATTGGTGAAATTGTTTACAAATTGAAACATGTCACGCTACAAGTTGCTCATATCAAGTACGGCTGATCTGAAGGGATTCATCTCTTTCAGCAGTTAAATCACTGAAGAACAGCAGGTGAGAATGAGGAATTATGGTTGCACCCGTTGTGCCAGCGTGTTGGGACGTTGTTATCTCGACCCAATTACTTAGATACAATGAATCAAAAATGTTGCAAACAGTCTCTCAACATAAAGTCGGTGAGTGTTGCCTCACTATTAACTATAAATGCTTACAGCCATTTCATTTTAAACAGACCTGCATTAACTAATTTTTTGGCCACGTGTGCATTGCAGAATCCACTTCAAGCAATCACAAAACTGATATATCAGCACCCACAGAGTCCTGAGGGAAATATCTGGCAGTAGCTGCTAACCGCTCCACTGTGTTCACCAGCTAGTCGTAAAAAGTGTGCAGCATTTTTTTTGTGTAGTGCTGATCAGATGTTCTGTGAAAACAGCTGCCTCCTCTGGTCAAAAATAAACAGTGAAGTTGCTATAGCAGTTCTGAAGCTATAGCATGACATATTTCTGGCCAAATAAGACGTCCAAGGACATAATGTTTGGAGGGATTTGATTGGATGGCTCATTCAAAGCAGCAGTTGCTAAAGTGTATATCTGTGCATGTAAGAATTAGAATCAGATACACAATGCATATGTAATGCAAAATATAGGGGAAAATCACGGACTGGCTCCATGCACACAGATGCAGAATGTTGGCGTGTTATTAACAGAGGGTGATGCGAAGACATCGAATTGAGCAGGATGATGTTGATAATCGGCTTTCCTCCAGCAGCCCGTCATTTCTTCTTTTCTTTTTTTTTGCACATACGTGCAAACATCTCCCTCGTCCTGGTCACAATTTGAAATTCCTGTTTAAATGTGTTTTGTTGCTAAGTCATTACCTGAATAAGTAGTTAAAAGCCTTTGCACATTTTTTTACTGAATCCTTCTCAAATCTCGTCATAAGAATCTACATTTTTAATTCCCTGGTTTATAAACACAGCCCAGGGTTGCATAATGTCTCGCTTTCTGTCCTTTATTTATTTAATATTAGCTTAGATTTGCTTTGATGATACTGTTTTTATGTATTTTGAATTTCATTTTATTTATGTTTTATTTGTATGTGTTGAATCACATGTTTCTACTTTTTACACTGTGCAGCACTACAGAGTGGAGAAGAAATATGAATTGATGGAATTGAGTGCACTTGTTATAATTGCTATTGTCTTAGTAATCCGATGAGTGCACTATGAGGTTAGGTACACTCAGGTTGGGTTATTATGCAATAAGTACGAGTATAATACATCTATATGTATCTATACATATACAATATATACAAGATTTTAGGGCAATTTCTGTAAAAGATTTTACTCTTTCGTTTGTGTATACCTGAAAATGTAATCTTAGTGGGTGACCATGAAAAGCTGTAACCAAGGTGAGGTTTTTTTTTTTTATCCAGAGATATAATCATGCCATAAAATGGATGACAGGAAAATAATCTATTCACAGGCAGAGTCTTGAGAAGCCTCTCAAAATTTAAGCACGTTATCTGGAGACACAATGTGGTCTTTGTGCTGCAGGTGCATTTGTGAGGCAGAGAGTTGGTGACACACAGAACCCAGCAAAGGTGATGGAAGAGAATGACACCAGAGTGTAATGGGAAAAGAGATGTGGGAGTTTGGAGGGGGGGGGGGCGCTGAAACCAAATGACTGACAGAATAAAAGGCGGATAAAAACAGACAGCTGCATTTTCATTTGACATTTAAGAGCTCCAGAGGCTGTGCTTCAATACAAAAAATTATTACAACGGTAGAAAACGATGCACAAGGCAGGATTTATTTGGAGAAAAAAAACACCACAAATGAATTAACTGCTGCAGAGACAAAATCTCATAACTCCTGACTGAGATGTCACAGATTCATCGTCTGTGGCAAAACTAATTTCAGAAGTCAGGAATGGTTGTTTAGGAGACCTTTCTCCGCATGTAGTAATCAACACATCAAAGGTAAAAACACAAAATAGTCTCCAACCAGCAAACAAATGCTCTACACACCCAGAAACAGATGCATACAGCAACAATCATACAAGCTGCTGAAGAAATGTTTTTTCGCCCACCCCCCGTCACCATTTTCTGAAGCCAGTAAGAGGAAAAGATTTGAGAAGTGTGCTTTTTGTGTCCACTGTGGCTGCATACTGTAAATCCTTTACACCTTTCAAAAGCGCGTTTTTTGCTTCAAGATACAGCGGCTTAGGAAGTGCCACACGCAGTTGTAGGTACATCAGGTTCGTCATTTTCGTTAACTGATGAATTTAAATGCGATATAGAATAATTTGTCCTACAAGAAACTATTGTAGATATTCTCTCACGAGCATTTACATGACTCTCTGGGAGTGTGTTAATGAAAATTTATTCTATTTAACAAGTACTATACTATAAAACAGAGCATACAATATTCATATGCAGTAAATGCTGTTGCTAAATGGGTTGTATTTATATAGGGTTGTTGGGCAAAGGATGCTTGAAATCAATGTAATTCTTTATTAGGATTCTTAAACCTCTTCAGACGAGTGTGTGCAGTTTAAAAGTTTTGAATTGAGTATATAAATTTATAATTAGGTTTGTTCAGGGTCTACGTCAAATTATAATACTAATATAGAATAAAATGTGTAATGTGTGCTTTTCAATCGCAAATGTGCCAGAGGGAAAAGAATATCTAAAAGGGGTATCAGTGGTCTGAGCCCTTCAAGCCCCTCTATAAGTGGCAATCTGACAAAAAGTAACCATCCAAAAAGATTTCACCAGCCATAAAACTGCAGTATAAATTATTTGACTGAAAGTTCTCTAGTTCTGTCAACAACTCCAACAATAACTCAACCGTCTTTTACTTTCCTCTCCAACATTAGTCACGACCACTACACATAAATAATAACTAGTGCAGAGTGAGGTGAACCTGGCCCAATGGGATTTTTGTTGTGGTACAGAGAGTCCACCTCTTCAACCCTGACCAATTTCTACTGCGTGATGTCCAAAAACAAAAAGAAATTCTGTAAATGTAGTCAAAGAGGGCCTTCCAGTGCTGTTTTCAATAAAAAAGTCCAACAGCACAACAAAACACAGTTATTGTTGTTGTTATAACCCCTGTCATTGTGAGTATAGAAGTCCCTTCGTAACAAATGCTTACATTTTAAGATGCTTTGTGAAATTTCTGTCTGGTAACTCCTGTTTTATGTTTTGCAAGCAAGGTCCTGCCTACACCTATACTTATAAAAGACATGAAGAATAGCTTTCCTCTGCTCTGCGCTGAGCACAACAACATTGAGGTGATCACCATCTTGTTACATCCGACTTTTCAGATGGCTCTGATGGTGGTACCAGCCAAACAACCAGACTTTGGATGTGACTGGCGTTGATTTTTATGAAGGGGAATAGAAGACTGTGAGCCCCGGCTTTGCGGACCAACATAAAGGGGCAGACCTCTCCACTCGCTTTAAGATTCACTTTAGCTTTAGCCTTGGCAGCTGTTAGGGCTCTCCATGCCAAACCAGTGTTGACTCTCAGCTTCTGTCCCTTTTTTGTAGAAGTTTGTTTGAGAATGGAACGTGTTCTATTGGTTGGAACAAACTTCGGAAGGTCTATCTCCCCTGAATGCTGAGCAATGCAGCGCTAGCATCCGCTAAGCAGTACTAGCATCCGCTCTGCTCTCCCGCTCTAGTCATGTTGGGACACGCCCCTCGCTTACTCTGGTTTATGTATGATAAGGTTACTAGACATCCCCGATTTCCAGGTACAGTCCACGCTTTGGATGACCTGTAACACTGTCCACAAAAATGTCCCATATTTCAGCATTTTATGATTTTGCGTGTTGACTAGAACAACGGTTATTATGGTAGCTGGGTAGAAAGCGAGTGAGCATGTTGCGCGCAGACAACACATATTGCGGTAGCCGGGTCAAGGCAAAAAGATAAAACGCTGCGAGAGAGAAACACTGCAAATTCACAAAACAAAAGGGAGTGCGCAAGGCAACTAGGGGCACTAAACTGAGGGATGGACAGATCCCTCGGGTTCGGATCCCACAGGATTGGTCCATCCCTTAGTGTAGTGTCCCTAGTGGCCTGGTGCATTTCATCTCTTGCATCGTTTTTCTGCAGCGTTTCTCTTTTTGCAGTGTTTCTGTGTTTACAGCGCGTTTACAGCTCTCAGCCACCATAGCATTGACCACCTTTAACAAAGAGTCAATAAAAAGGTTCTGCACAAACTAGATATAAAATCCCAGCAGATGTTTAACTGATATAAAAACTGTCATTGCTGATAGTTTCACCAATGCCTTTCTCACCTATATGGAAAAACCTCCTCAGATGTAAGAGCGAAAATTGTAGTTTCTTTTTTCAAATCAAGAATGTTTTTTTTGTTTTGTTTTTGTACTAAGATTGAGTAAGAGGCAGATTGAATGTCTGTTGAGTTTTCTTTTCCTCCTCCTGGCTCGTGGTTGTTCTCCAGCCGTGTGTTGGCAGAAGGATGTGGCAGCAACCATTAGGATGAGAAATGACAGTGAAGTCTGGGCCAACCTTCAGGGCTTGCAGAGGAGAGTCTTAACAACCACATGAACCCACCCACCACTCATAGGCACACACACATACACACACACACACACAGCATAGAGCGTATGCATATGCCCACATACACACCAAACACCATGTCCTTTCTTACTCCACCTTCATATTCGGCCTATGTCTCTGGTGCTATTTTGAAGAATTCAACCCTGTGCCTGAACTCAGTGATCAACAATTAAGTGAAAGTTTGACCTTTATATATGAAGACTTGGAGCCACAGTGCCAGTGTTATCCACCGGGAGCCGAGCTATGCAGACAAAAGAAGAGAATCATTTAGGAATAACAACCACAGAAGACCTCACTTCACAGCTGTTTTGGCACTGTGATGAATTATTCCCAGGCCACAGTGATTCAACATAGGGCACAATGAATCCTCCTTGACAGCTTACCTCAAGTCCATGTACTGTTAGCTGTTGTACTGGTGAATGGAACTTCCAATGCTCATTATGGAAATTGAAAACATCACTGCAAATCAGTATTCAAATTGAAAATTGGTGCTTTGAAAGAATTATTTGGAATCTGCTCCAGTAAGTTAACTCAACATTACAAGGTTTTTAGTCTATTTAAAGATGTAACTAAACAAAAAAAAAGAGTATGCTGGCGAAATACACTGGATTTACTGGAATATGTGCATGTGGATGTGCATGACTAACCTGCCTGTGGATGTTACGGATGAACAGGGTTGTTTTTTTTTGTCATTGTTCCAGACCAGTTGCAACGACATCATCTAATGGATGAGGGATTTTTTTTTTATCGTTATTATTATTAAAGCAGAAAAAGAAAATCAACTAAGTTCCTAAATGGGACCTATTTACTTCTTTTGCCAAAAAAGATTAACTAGAATATGACTTGGTCATCACAATCTAAAAGCATGATTTTCTCTCCGTGTCAAGAGTAATTGCTATTCTCGTAGTGGGCTGCAAATGCGCCTACTTCCACTACAAGGACATGTAGTACAATTGGCCCTCTGACAGCACGGCGTGCAGGACCTTCACACCAAACAATGGAGCTCACTCGCCCTCAAATCAGGAATTCACCTCAGCTCAGAGGCAGGGTTCTGCTCTGTCAGCCATGGTCATGTAATAGCCTCTCCTAGGAGTTCCTGCAGACCACAGGTGCACATAGCAGGAAGGGTCTCCACCGTTTCACCCCTACCTATCGCACACATGGTGTTTGGGAATCAAAGGTTCAGGTTCAGAAGGCCTTGGCAGCCTGAGTTCAGAGACAATTGGAGGTTGTGATGGAGCTGCTTGTGTCGCAGTGGCTCTGAGCCCACATCGTCCAGGTGGAGTCACGCACCGGTTCACCGGGAG
The DNA here is from genome assembly GCA_903171835.1 of Mullus surmuletus. Lineage (NCBI taxonomy): Eukaryota > Metazoa > Chordata > Actinopteri > Syngnathiformes > Mullidae > Mullus > Mullus surmuletus. The sequence continues at coordinate 398,174 of CAESWR010001237.1, forward strand.
ACGCAGATGAATACAACACCTCACAACAAGCTTGGTATCCTCAGGAGCCATTTGTCAGCTCTGTTTTTCTACCGAGGACAAGTTTGGCATACGTGTACTGTTACTAGTATCAGTAGCTCTTGTAGGTAAAAAGCAGTTTCATCTACTTGAAAGACACGATTGGAATATTTGCTTATACCTCCAGAATGTCTAATTAGACGAAGAAGGTACTGTCATTAATGCTGACAGTTGTACACTCTTAGCTCTATTTGTCTGAACCAGTTTTCTATTTTTTTTTTCAAGTTGATACTCTTATTTGGGAGTGTTATGATATTATTATACTGTATTCAGATGATTACTTTTTATGTTGGAATGCACATTTGATCGGCACTTACAAGATAAAGTGTGATACAATAGGAAGAAAAATTGCATGAGAACATTCATGGACTGAAAGAGGGTAAAGCAACATAATTCTTGTGTTGATGCAGTGAATTCAACAAAACACTGATCTCATCCAACGGCTTTATTGGCAGAGTCAAGGTATTTAGGAACCAATCGCATAACAATTTAGTTTTGTATTTCTTACACTGAATCATTCGTATTTTAGGATGGGATACCAGCCTTCCTTTTCCCCAAAATTCCATAGTCATGTCTGACCTAAAGCAGATCACGACACCTGAAAAGTGAATAACTGTGACACAATTTGGTGCAGGAGGCTGATAAGCAGGAATCTGTGTGGGCTGGCACAGCAGCACAGAGTTATTTAAGAAAAAGATGACAGCAACAGCTTATAGACTGACCAAAAAGTGCATGTGAAATAGGTTACTCTTGTGCATGGGCTTAGAAATTTAAATCAATAGCATTTTACTCTTCCACAGAGTTTTCCATTTAGCAGAAGTATTGACCAATGTAAACAAACTAAATATGAACTGTGATCCATGAAAAAGCTTCTTTTTTTTTTTATTCTTCACGCTACACTTAAAATTCAACGAAAATACCAAGGTAAAAAAACAAAAACAAAAGCACATATTGATGAGTCATTTAATACTCACAATTACTATTATCCTCATCCCAATAATTTAGTCTAAACTCTCTCTAAAACAATAATCCATCGCACTCATCTTTTAACATAATAGATTTTGAATCAAAAACGTCTTTCTCTGTAAACTCAAGGTGTGTCTGAACAAAAATTGGACCCCGGAAGTTTAATTTTAGGTTTGTGGTTTGCATGAAGACACCTGCTGCAAACAGAGAACCCCCACCCCCCTACCACCCCCCTGCAGTCAGTACGTTTACCTCAGTATGCACCTGCACCCAACTTTGTCTCCAGGTGTCATCCTCCTTCCCAACTGCCACCATCACCACATATACAGTAAACTTAAGGGTCCAAGTGTGTGGAAATACAATCACAACCACAGAAACATATTGTGTGAGGGAGCCTTGCAGATTGGCTATGTGGTGCAGATTTTATTAATGTAAGCAAGGATTTGCATACCATCCCGCAACTGATGCAGCTCATTTGGGGGCCTACACAAGACCTACACAAGATTACCCTGCAATAACTCTTACTTTTATAATGTGAGGGTTGACAGGTCTGTATTAGACAAGTGTTTGATTAAACTAGGAAGGAAATATTTGTAAGGCATGCAGCTGCCACTAGACCACACCCCCTTCTCATACTTTAATCAGTTTATTATGGTACAAAGACCACAGATTTACATTAATTGTATCTGTAATTTTATAGTGTGTGTGCTGTGCTTTATGATTACATACCACACCAGAATGAAAGATGAAAAAACAAATGCTTACACTGTCTGCTATGTACATTGCTGCAGCACAACTATAAACTTCACAGCATCTGCTGTTGCTACTGCTGCTGCTAGGATACCAGGGGATGTCCCTGTTCTTGCTTCTGAAAAAAGGCATTGAAAATTTATTTTAATCATTTCCTTCAGCAAAGCAAATTGGCGAGTGTCCCTCGTATGATGTCACGCACATGGCATGTTTTAAATCCAACCCAGACTGTGCATTTTGAAGACCATATACTATAGATGGAGCTTTTCTCAATGCTTTTCAAAGACTTGGTTATTAAAACAGTGTATTTACTAAATTTATAAAATAAAGAACAACTCAATCTCAGTGGCCTGGTGTATCCCGGTTACTCCATCTGTGTTAGAAAAATTCCATTATTGTCAAAGCTTATTCAGCTTTATTTTCAGTGATGCTGAGCATCCAGTTGTACTTTAGAATGATGTCATTTTTAATATCCTCGCCAGGAAGCATAAGAGGGAAAAAAGTACAAGAGTAAGTTAATTAAATCTGGAGCATTCAAGATTTTAATCACTGACTTGAGAGGTAACAGAATGGAGGGAAATGCTAAACAGTGATTTTCTGCCCTTGCCCACCTAAATAGAATGAGAGAAATGCGTGTATTTAATTTACCAGAAAGGACCTTCTTCCTGGGGTTCAAAGCAAAAGCTCAGACATTTTAAATTAGACATGAGGCACTGTACTTCTTGACTGGCTTTATCAGTAATTACATTACTCATCTCTAAATCACACCCTCATCATGCTTAATCGAGGAAAAAATGGACGCATAAGAGGGAAAAAAATAATAAAAGGTGCCCTGTTCCTTCAAAGAAATTCAAGTACAGGAGATATGTTCAAGGATATTTTTTTGCTTAACATAGGATAGAGTGCTCATTTTAAGTAATTTTCGCCATTTTCTCCCAAGGACACAGTTAAGGATTTAAGAGGCTTTCTGGGATTGGGTATATAAATTGTAAATTAATGTCAATCAAGGGCAATTTTTATTATCATTAATCTATTCTTTTGTTTTAGTCAATTTTCCGTTTCTGTGTAGACTGAATGATAATACTTGCAACTAAATTCAGATCTGTTAAATGGTTTTCTTTTGTTTGTTTTTTTTGGTCAGGTCTTGTAATCTTAATCATTACTGAGTTAGGTCAAACATGGCCTGTGACGGGCGAATACATATAAAGTCTCTTGTGGTGAAAATATGATTACAAACTTATGGGCTGCTCCATTATTCTGACATACCCCTCAGAAGATGTTGAGAATGTTTTTTTTCTGCTGCAGTGTGACTGAAGATGAAGTTAAATTCAAAGATATAGTGTGAGGCACTGTATAGGTCGCCATGAGTGCAGGTGTGTGTGCTCCGACAGCCCTGACTTCTACAGAGAGTAAATAAAATACAACAAGGTGAGACAATCCTTTTCTCTGAACACTAAAATGCGGAGTAACTTGATACTCTTGGCAGCGCTGCTGTACGGCTGAAGCTCTCCGTCAATGTATCCCTCTCTCCAGGTATCTGCATCAAACAGAGAAATGAATACTAAAGAGTAATATGCAACCTATAATCTCCAATTAGTACAATCAAAAGACTATTAAACATTTTACATTATGGTAACACACAGGTCAATTTGAGGATTGACAGATTGCCATATGTGCAGTCTGACTGATGGGGAGCAACTGAGGTTGCTGATCTGAGTGGAAACGCACAGTCAAAGACAGCTGACATGAATCCAAGTTTTTTTCTGTCACCTAATTAATGTTCAGCAGCTGTAAAGAAAATGTTTTTTTGTGCTTTTTTGAATTATTAAGACCGAAGATGTATTAAAGGATATACATTATTGAAGGTGTGCAAACCTCAGCCTCCCCGATGGTATATTAGAGTGTAGGGCTATGAGCCACGGTCAACCCTGACGTAGTTTAAAACCGAGTATGTTCATCTAGCCAATTAAAGCCATGTGTTTCTAATACCATTTGCGTTTATTTTCTTTCGGACATTTAATTCCATTCTTCTTTGCCCCTACTAAAGTTTACTATGGAGAAAAGAGAGTGCTGACAGTTACATTTGGAGACACTTCCCTTAGTTAATACAGAATCTTAGATAGTGTATGACTTGGTTCACGATATATGACTTGGACAGAAAATAGGCGAGGTTAAGGTAGCACCAAAACAGCACACTTGACCATTTCCAGACAGAGCATTAGTTAAGCATTGGCATATACCCAGTAAATTGATGGACGTGAATTGGAGAATGTGCTATATTACTATATCCCTTTTGCCCATTAACATTCTCATTCACACATGACTGCCACGCACTGTGACAACTGGCTCATCCATAACCATCCAAAAACAACCAAATGTTTCTGTCATTTCAAAGAGGAACTGAACCCTCATCGCATGCAAAGCCCATTCCGGGGTGCTCTATATTAGAGTGACATGTTGGATATACGTATCAATGCTCTTCTTGGAGGGTCAGTTTTTTAATTGTGGCAACTGTCAACTATCAAAACAAGGATAACTCTTGAACGACAAATGAAACACGAGCATGATAATCATCTGTGGAATGTTGTTTAAAAATCTCCCACAGAGTTGCACCATTAGTGTACGTCTGTTACTTACAGATTGCCGATGCCACGTCGCGCCAATCACCTTCTTTGGAACGAGACTGGAACTGTGCCGGCATCATGTTTATAACTGCCTGTAAATAAACCAAAGGACAAGACTGCAATGCTGTTTCCATGGCAATGGATTGCAAGCGACACTTGGAGCATGGTTCCGAGGCAGAGTGGCAATTACTGTGGCTGTTAGAGTATCAAAGGCCACGTTAAAACTGTTTGTGTAACCCTCAAAATCACTGCGAGTGTTTGTGGGGGTGGGGTATAGTTGTGGAAGCATTGTTATTTTTTTATTTGGGATTTTTTTAAGCTGAGAAAAGGAATGGAAAAACATTTGCACTTTTGCCATTTTCTCTCTTGATGATTGCCTTTCTTTTGTGTGACATTTGTTTCTTGCTGTGCTCATCTCACAAGCACAGCCTTGGTGCAAGTTTTAGTATTTTTTTTAGCTTCTTTTCATTGTTTTTCCACTAATTAGCAGACCTTCATCCTCATACACAGAGGTTGAAGGAGCGCAGCCGTCCATTAATTCAACCCTGACATAAATTTTTTCACTTGCCCTCAGTCACTAAATCCACTCGCTTATTCATTCTTCAGTTGTCTGTGAAGCGCTAAATTCAGACCCGCATCTCTGCTGCATTAACAATAATTGGACTATTTTTGTAATCATGCAGCCGTATGAACAAAAGCTGCGCACATGAAAAGAACAATTTGATTTATTAGTCAAACCACACAATGGCAGGTAATTTTCACAGATGACCCTGTGGGTTTTTTTTTTCATGTCCATTTAACTTGCAAAGTCTCGTGTGATGGACCTGCTGGCACTCCAAAAACACTCACAGCCCACATGCACAGGGTCTTGATTGATTGTGGTGTTCCACTGATAAAAAGCCTTGTAAAAGAAAGTCAGTGCAGCAGACATTTTTGCCGGTTGTGTTTTTCCCATTTATTGATGTTGGCAGTCTCCTGTCACCAAAGCCATTATGGTGGAACCCAGTTTGGTGCAGGGGGGAGAACGATCGATGAGTGAGCAAACAAGACGGGGGCCACAGAGGCGACGACGACAGGGTCTCAAAATACATTCTAAAAAAGAGACCTCTGGGAAATAATATTTTGGAGTCTCAACTTTGTATCTCTGGAGGTCCCCGAGTGCTGACGGACAGCCAGGTGGTTGGTTGACCATGTGGGACGGAAAGGCCCTTAAGCAGATGGACGGTGGGCCTTGAAGTCGACAGGGTTAGTGTGAGATGCAGCACAGCTGAATAAGGCAACAGCGGCTGTCATCGTCGCCATGGTCGCCAAAAATGATTGCCAGGCTTATTAAAATCGATTCAGTAAGTAAAATAATCATCAACATTAAGGTCATTAACCTGCGTCTGACTATGTAAAAAAGTCCTCTTACATCTTAAACCTCTATTTTTGGGGTCTGAGTCTAAAACTAAAGTAAACACTGTCAGCCGGTTTGTGTTAATTATGTTTCTGAATAACTGACACCATATCATGATCTGCTGACTTCTCTAAATAGTGCTCTTTCCAAGAACATGTGGGTAGAGCATCCAGAAATTCTACTCACATAAGTGTACAGTTACTATTAGAATAATATGACTCAAGGAGAAGTAAAAAGTAATCATCCAATTACTTAGTTATAGAGTAAAAGTTGAAAAAATATTTGCTGACAAAACTATTACTAAACTCAAGTAGTGAAAAACTAATGAGTAACATCGGATTTATTACTCTAAAAGTGGCATGAATGTAATCAGACAGACTAAAAATACAAGAGAAATATAGAATAAGAAAAGATAGTAGTTTTTAAAACATGAATGAGGTGCAGAATGATATGAGCGGGCAAAATAGAATAACAATTTTATCAAGATACTTTTCACTGCATCTCCAAGCCTTTGCAACGATGCGCAGCATAGTGCTGCAACAGCACACAAACCTGTCATACAAACGGCAAAAACGAAAGAAGCACTCCAAATGAATGGCATGATTGTGAGATGATACCTTCTCAGTGCATGTGAATGTTAAAAAGTCTAAAATGCATCTGCGCAAGAGCCTAGAACACAAATGCACAGACTGTGCCCTATGGACAATGATATCATCTCAGAGTAAATGTACCCCGTGACTATTCAGGTCTGTGGATACAATATCTCACTTTATAACACGATGTTTTGTGACGATCCAAATTAAATATCTGTTCTATTTCACAAGATAAATTAGTAAAATGTGTGTGATACATCTATGTGTGTCATGCTTATGATTTACATAATACATTAGCCTGTCAATCTTATAGGAGTTCATCAGACCCTTTGACAGGATGGAAATTAGGAGTATGCCCAACACTTATTGAAGTTTGGCCATTATCATATTGGTCTTGTGTACTCAGAAGTGACCACAAGAAAAGGAGCCTCAGTTTACACCCAAAAGCTTGCTGTTTTTTCATCCATTAGAATCTCATCTAAATGGAACTAATTTAGAATATTATGATGAATAGAAGCCTTGAAGCTAGTAATCGAGAGCATAAACGGAATATGATATAATTCGGCAGAAAATCAGAAAAGTTGCCATTTATTTTTTACAATAGCAATTGATATCAGGCCATGGCCTTGGTGCAGGAATCTTGGCTCAAGGCCATATATTCTGTTCACTGATTATCTGCACAGTAAATTGCAGGTATTTTGGTTGAAAAAAGAAACATGTATGAACTCCAAAAAACGCTGAAGAAAAATAAGAATAAATAGAGGTGCAGCTACTAATAGCTTGCCTGAAGCTCCTGAGCAAGTAACTATTCTTTCAGAATACATGTCTACTATAGGGTAGGGTGTTTATATTGATCAGAAACAAAGTTAATCACATTTAGCATTTTAGTAAACATTCCAGGGGTTCTCCACTAACTCTGCCCTGCATACCATGGATATGTGGATAAATATACAATGTTGTCCAGGCTCCCCTGGAATAACTGCTCATACAGAGCTGCATTTAACACAGCTGGATCGCGGCATCGTTTCCCTTTATAGTTAAGTGCTCTTAAAGACCAACAGGTCACAGAGCCTTGAGAAGATGTAAACATGTTTGACAGCGGCAACTCCCATCTGTAAGATGATACTAGCAACGAGGAGAATCTGCAATGGCTTTAAATCCCTCCACGGAGACTGTCTTTTCACACCTGCAGGTCATGAACACCAACACCATGGTTGTAATCCATCCACTCCTCTGCCATCTGAGTGATCTGAGGGGGGGCAGGGAAAGCCACACAGCTCAGGTCAGGCCTCCTGGGATGAGATAACTTTGGCGCCTTGGGTGTGTCCCTCCCTGGATGTTAGGATCCTGTGGTTTGGATAATGCTTTAAACACCTGCCTCTCCACGTTGGAGGGGTGATACAGTTTTGGACTAGCTCGCTATCACATTAACCTGCACACAGCTGCACAGTGTGCGCTACAATCAGCAAACTACAGATGCTACCAAACAACGATTCAAGTCGTGTCACGAAGCCTGTCTGCACAGTGCCCTTGACTTCTAGGATGCTACATTTACAGTCAGGGACCAGCTGAATGTATGCCCTCTAAAGGTGTTCTGTATGATATTTTATGCCTTAATATAGCATCAGACAATTAGCTATATAAAGGTGCATCCTGAGCACTGACTTTTGTCAAAATCCCATTTTGTTGATATCTGAACTTTCTTGTTCATTGTTTTGGTGGTTGGCCCACCCACATGTTCATGATAGTGCACGTAGCCCCCTCCCCTCATAAATAAATGTGAGCGAGCGTGGGGTGTGACCAATCACTATCAGGGCAGAGAGCAGAGTGGATGCTAGCGCTGTGTATCCCAGCATTAGGTGGACATTGACTATCTGAGGTCAGAAAACATGTTCCACTGCCAAACAAAGTTCATGAAAGAAGAGGCAGAAGACTAGAATCAACAATGATTTGGCATAGAGAGTGAAATAAGCAAGTGGAGAGGTCTGCTACTTTGATTGCTGTTTGTGTGCTGGTGCGTACAGCGATATCTAGATATAAAATATTGTATTTAGCCCCTTTAATATAACTTCAGTGGTCAATCACTGCCCAAATGATGAGGAAAAATTCTAATTGGTAAACTGAAAGTTCACATGCCAAGCGTTCTGAAATCACTTGTGATATAAGATCATTTGAAGAGTTAGGAATGTTATATAGTAAAGTTATATTGAAAACACATGTAATTGTGTTGATTGGAAATTCCCAATTTTATGATTGTATCAAAAATCTACAGTTAAAATGAACAATGATGAAGATTTATAACCAATGGGACTGGTCATCGTGGGACTACAATTGTATTTTTCTCTTTCAGCCTCAACACAAACGCAAAACAAACAAACCTGTGAAAGAACCGTCATCAGATATGGCTCCACAAGATCGGGTATGTTTCATTCTCACAAAGTGTTCAACAAAAGCTAAAAGAAGCCAGAGGTCCCTCCGTCAGACAAAAAGACGGACAAAAACATGCCAAACAACTTATTACAGATACAGAACAAAACAGCACTTCATTTTGCCTCTAATTACTCTAATGGAAGTTGCTTTGTAGGCCTCGCTGCTTCCAAACCGTCGAGCTAAAAGAGGATAGGCATTCTGCTAAAGGCCCCTTTGTGCTTGGTAAGCCCCTGGCTTAGACAGAGAGGGAGACAGGACCAGCTGTAATTAGTTTAGCTCCCTCGCTGCTTCACATCTTGCCAGAAGAGGGCTTGGCCCAGTGAAAGGTGTCTCCACAGTGCTCTCTCACTAAAATGAGGTTGAATCACTAAAGGTCCTACAGAAGGGGTGGGGGATCCCTACCCTATAATCTGACATGCTGTGACTAAATTGGACAAGGGGGAGTCATACAGTATAGTTAGATTGGGGACCTAATTAAGACGATGGCAGGAGAGGGTGGTGAGGTATTCACTCAACCACTGAGACCAACAACCTACTTGTGTAACTCTTGAAATAAAGGTCAAGAATCCATTAAACAGAGAGCTGACTGTAGCCAGGATCGGGGCATATGTTATTTCAAAAATTAGTTTTAGCAATAATGAGTGCAGACAAACTGACAAATGGGATTAGTCATTGAAGGACAATTCGGGGCTATTTTTTTCAAACAAAACTGACTTAATGTGCGTTAATGTGGTTTCTGGACCTGTGAACTTCAGTGAACTCATACATTGTAGACTTTCCATGAGGTCAATGCCACTCTTAAATGGACTGAAAAAACTGTGAACATAGTTCTAATTATTGTTATACGGTATAGATATTCATGGAAAAGTGCAGCCTAAAATCCAGCCACAGTTTTACTGGATAGGCTCGTATTCGCCCAATGTTTGTCTTATCCCAGCCTACGAGAGTTGTTTTCCATTTTCATTTAGATTTTTTTTTTTCCCACTGTGGATGTTGTTTTTGGGAGGTGGGCTGTTCACACCTCAGTGAGCAACCTCAATGGTTCCTGAGCCAAAGTCGGCCATTTTCCCAGCCCTTTGCCCCGTTTGAATGGATACCTTCTCCCCTCATTTATCCTCAGCATGAAAGAAAAGGGTCTAAATAATCTCCCCCTGCTCTAATCAGAGGCGCTCAGGAGGATTGTGTCAAACCGGGGAGTTTGTGTCTTTGTGCTGGCCTTGACTGTCTTGATTCCGTTGGCATTTTCTGGCAGGGCCCACCACCTGGGGGCTTTTTAATTTGCTCTCTATTGACTCTGTGTTAATTGGGTTGGGGAGAGATGCATCCAGATTTCAACCCCAAGTTCAGTCATCTTAAACCTTCTTTGTGTTTGCTCCACAGGGTTGTGAAAGATGCACCGCCCGCTGCAACGCAAATTTGTGTTAAGGAAGGGGAGGAGTGGGAAAAGGAAGAGAGATTATTGAAGAAAAGGTGTAGAAAAGGCATTTTTATTCAGGGGTTGAACTGTAATTTTAAGAAAGGGGGGAAATGAAAAGCTGCTAGATCTCTAAGCAACTCATTAAAATGGTCTTGCATGTTAAATTACACGCCTGCCTCATATATTAAAAACGCTAGAGGCACTATGTATCCAACTTGTCCTTCTTCCACCATGCATTACATACAATCTGTATTTCAGTTCAATTCGGTTCGATCTAATTCACTTCACTTTCATTTCTATACCACCAATTCATGACAAACGGTTCTCTCTTGGCAGACAAAGCAGGTCTGAACCACGCTCTGTAAATAACAGAGCAAAACATATCCCCTAATAACATCAGAATTGAGTAACAACAACAACAACAACAACAGAAAAAATAATGAAAACTGAAGCAAAAAAACTTGATATGATTTTTAATGTATATTATTTCATTTTCTATTGTATTTATCACATTATATCATGTTTTTGTCTGGTCATATAATGCCAAACAGGGATCTTTGGCCAGAGACTGGAGTGACACATTGGATGCCAGCAGACTTGGGTGATGCTGCATCTGGCACAAGTCTTTGTTCACACCAGTACCATGCTGGCTGCGTTTCAACTGCATTTCTCTGTACCTCCTCTTTTTTCTTTTTATGTTTTAATGTTATCGATATCGGCTTTTTCAATTCTGTACTGTAATGAGTAATAAAGTTTAAAAATGAGTTACCTCGGGGATTTCATTCCTCTTTTAGAGCCTCCCAAGGAGGTGGGCGAATCGAAGCCAATAAAATTCACAGACTAATAATCAGACCATAATTTAAATGTACAGTTTTTTTTCACATGCCGTCTGCCCTTCACAATCTCCCTGTTTAGGATTTCTTAAATATCCACTGTATATTCCTAAATGATTTGCATATTTAGATCACACAGCGCACCAGTAACCGAGTCTATGCATGCATGAGTATAGTATCATTAGTAAATAGTGTTATATCATGGTTGACCACATCTACCTATTTCTGTTTCATCTCTCTTGTGATCCTTAGATGGAGGATGCAGCATCGGGATGGGGGGTGAGGCAGAGGGTAGCGGTTGTGGTAGGGGAGATTAGGAGCCGACTGATACAAATGAAGTGTCCTGGCAAAGAGCACTGGGGTGTTTAAGTGTGTAATCATTTGTCTCCCCGTAGACCCACTAGCCAGATGGGAAGAAGTCAGCGCTAGAAAAATCATGAAATCCCAGTAATTCAAGAATGCACCCGTAGGAATCTCATTAAGGGGCTCTACACGTCGATGGTGTTGCCTCACACTGCTGTTTTTCTTACAGAGCAGGAGCACTCCATGGCGAATTTAACGGGATAATGGTATTGGTTTCACATCAGCGCGGGAGCAGGAAGCCCGCAGTGGATAAGCTATGAGGACAGCCGCTCTCTCCCATGTCTCCTGCTTCTTGGCTGAGTAATTATTCCTTAAGCCCACCTACCCAGGCAACAAAAATAGAATTGATTTCCCATTATGTGAAGCATCACTCCTGCTGGGGAGGTCTTGTTGGGGGGCAGCAGGCCGACATGACTAACCTGAGAGTGTGGGACAGGCTGTGTGCCGCTGCACAGGGCTATCGATGTGATCCTATGCTACTGTTTCCCAAAACAAAAGAGGCACGCAGTTGTACTTGATGGATGTCAGCTGATGTCAAAGTATCTTTTAAACGTCTAACCTTGTGTGCAGGTACTCCACCAAGCTTTAAATACTTTTCCCTCTTGTAGTGATGCTGTCAGTCAAGTATGCCCGAGTGCTGTCAGATGTTCTCTCAGCTAAAAGGTTCATCAGCACTTTCAGCCTGTTTTAAAGTAACACGCTCCTAAAATGCTTCCTGTTCCTCTTAAAAACGTATTCACACAACTATGGAACATGTGGTGGGGCCTTGGTTATCATGAAATCTGACATCTGACAGAAATCAATCCACTCTTTGTCACCATTAATGAATCCCTGTTTGACCCAACACTATGAGAGTGGAGAGTGCAGCGGATGCTAGCACCGTGTAGCTCTCCATACCTCTGGTCGACAGGACACGACTCTCCAAAATCTGTCCCAGCGTGAAATGGCCAACATCGTGTGGTAAAACAGCCTCTTTAAAACTATGCATCTGTGTAGTGCATATGGATTTCTTTTTAGTAATGCCAGGCAGGAACTTACAAGGTCACAGGTACTGAATGCAACAACAGAGCCCGGAGCGACTAGGACTCATTAGAAAAAGGTGGGCATGTTTTTGTAAAGCCCGTTTCCATCCAGCACCCAATAAGAGACATTCCTTGGGGGCAGAAAGAGGTTAATCAACAGGGCAAAAACAATGAGCTTGGGTCCTGGACCGTAGGGAGAGGAGGAGGAGGAGAAGGAGGAAGAGGACAGATGACAGTCTGTGTCCGAAGAGTACGAAGGACGACACGGTGGGTCGACTGTGAAATGAGAAAATGCATCAGAAAATGTACAAGGACATCCGGGATGCAACACATTTCTGTGCATTCAGCATATTTTTGAACTGCATACAAAGTCGAAAGAAAGAGTGTGTTGCAGAGACAAAAAGGTTGAAATTCCACATCTGGGACAAGCTAAAAGTTCTCAGTCCCAGGAAGGTTTTTTTATTTTTTAGCTTACTTTTGGTTAAGCCAGTCATCAGGTGGATGTGAACTGCTTCCAATTTACAAGACCACAATACAGAAAAGCAGAAGCAAAACCACCGTTGCAAGTTCTATGAACATTGGACATTATAAGCACGTTGCTTTGTTGCCTTGTGTATTTTCAGAACATGCTTCCTTCAACTTCAATATATACATTGAGGTATATATGAATATGTGTGCTTGTGGGCGGTGAAGTCATTGTTACAACAAAGGCTTGAAGTAAAATATAAAATATCTTGAATGTAATTGACAGCAAATGGCTGCACCGTTGGTAATGTGCTCCACCGGCCTTTCTAACCACTCCTGGCACAAGCGGAGTGTCAATTCAGGGCTGGTCTAGCTGTAAGGCTCAGTGCGGTCAGCTTTTATGAGACACTTAGTGGACAGACCTTTGGCCCATGCTATGCTTGCCACATTTCCCCAGCATTGCCGTGCATATGAGGCAAAAATACATCAAATGAAAATCTTGGGAAGAATGATTCAGAGGGAAAGCTAATGTTTTGTAAAATGACTCAAGGAGAGATCATTTATTTCAAAGAGATAACAGCAGCTGAGGAAACAAGAGATAAGTGTCCGACGGATCGTGTTCGCACTTCTTCAGCCCTCGAGGATTTTGAAAACACGGCGGACCAACACCTGCCTCCCTTTTATACCCCCATCACCTTCCTCTCCATATTCATTAGCATATCTGATCATTTCCACATTGTTAACAGGTACAAGCCTCGTTCATTTCTGCCTCGTTTATCAGCCTATACCATATGCTGAGTAGGTGGTAAGAGAGTCGAGACAGATCCGTTGGCAACTCTGTCTACTGCCCCCTTGAGACTTTTCTCATAGTTTGACTGCTGCAGGACATGAGTTTATTCATCGCCTTCTGTGTTTGATAACCTCCTCATCCTCCTGCATGTGTCTGTCTGAGAATTCGTGGAAAGCACATGTCGATATCACATTTTCCTCTACAGACAATACAAATGTTAGTGTTATATCTGACCTGCAATGCACAACTACGAATGTCCAGGCTTAACTTTTATCTCGCCACCTGAATGGATGTTTAACTGTATTTGTTCCTTTGCATCGGTGTGGTGGCCTCGTCTATTAATTCTCCTCTTCAGTGCTGTGCAGCTTGGTGTATCTCATTTTCATTGCCACTCACACGAAGACAAAGGGGGTTTTTAAAATCAACCTTGCATTGCAACCTTTTCGTCCTTGGAAGAACAACAACAACTAAAAGCAATGAAAGCAAGTGCAACCCGAAGAAAACCCCCACATGCAACAAGTTCCAAATTAAGGAAGCGAGCCAGCTTCAGGTTCTACAGATGAAGTTGAGATAAGAAAACAACAAAAATGGCAAATCAATTCAATGATGGCCAAAGGACACTAAAGGCCAGGCCATATAAAATATCACTATAATTTGACAGAAAGGAGAAGAAAATAGGCTGAGGGAGTATTGTGAAGCTCCAGTTAATTAGGCAACAGTTTGAAAAGTCAGTCAGCAGAAAGTTCAGAGTGACATTCAGATATTGCCACGTTACTTACAGGAGCTGTTACCTACAAGTGAAAGTTTGTGGTTCTATCTATATACTTTTAATGATAATAAGCATCTTTTGCCCAAACACTGGCTGGCTGTGTGTGTTCAATTAAAATGTGAATCATAGCAACTCCGTGAAGTTTTCATTATTCATATTATTTTTTGAAATCGTCTGTCAAAAACACCAGATGGAGCATGTATGCTTTATAAATAAAAACATGTTCTCATTAATTTGTCAAAGTACTTTCCCAGAGCTAATAGTGGACTGATTATTTCATTGCGTGGCGTTGACGGGGTTTTTTTCATTGTGAGTGCAGATGTAAGTAATTATATGACCACACAAGGCTATTCTTGGCATCTACTCCTTGTCTGTAGGGGGCAGCAGCTGGATTTCCCCTGACCAACTGGGGACAAATCACCAATGTGACATCAGATCTCACCTGCAGGGGCCCAGGATCTCCGGTGAAGATGTATTTCAGATTGAGAGGATGAGGTGAGGTTGTGTGGACAGGCTGATTGGACGTGGGCCAATTGTGCAAGCTGTGAAAAGGTCCTGTGGCCTCCCGCACATTTTGCCAGCGATGCATTTGTTCTAGTTCCTCTCCACTTCCCCTGCCATCTGTGGTCTTAATGAAGCTGTCAAGAAGCTGTCATTCACTCATGAGTGGCTGTGCCGCACAGCACGATAGCCAACAGTTAGCCAACTGGGACTCAACAAAGCCTTGAGCTGTGGCAAGAAAAGTTCCACAATGGCTGTGAGCAATTCTCAGTACATTAGACATCATCATTTGTGAGTGGTCTTTTACCTGTGACGATGGAAGCCAACAAACTTTAAACACCAAAGGCAGACATTTGCCTGTACTCACTCTGAGTATTAATAGAATGAGTAATGGCAAATCACAGCATGCCGTAAAATTGCAGACCTGAGTGATGTACTTGTCTTGAAGAACAAAGGAGACAGTCCTCCTGTTGGTGGTGGAGGTGTCATGGCAACGGTAAGCTGCTGGGAAGTTGATGAATGACAGAAAGGATTTTGATTCTTGTTCATGCGGTGTCACACATGGCCGGAGGACCAGACTCTTTGTGATGCTTTGTGTATCCACAGCCTCCTGTTTATTGACTGCCAATGACCTTTGTCTTACCGGCGAAGGATCCCTTCCATTTGTCTAAAAGTAATTTACCAAAGACATCATAGCGATCAGGGAAAGATATGGATGCATTAATAATCACTTCAATTCTTTTGTGGTTTTTTCAACAACCACAGTGCCGTCAGCTCAGGGAAATGAGGTCGCAACTCCACGCACTGCAATATCATAGCGTAAAATAAAACCAATATTTCATTGAGTAAATAGGATTATGGTGAGGAGATGGGAGAGTCCTTTAAGTAACTCAAGCTGGGCCGAGGTAGAACTTCCAAACATTTGAAGCCAAGAGAAACCTACCCAAAACCTAGCATGAAATCAAAGACCAGAGAGCCAAAGAAGACTTCCAAGGAGATCTTAGGATGATGATAGGCCAAATTGAAAATGAGGCCAATTGAAACCAATGCTGCCTTGCCAACTTCAGGGACTTGGTCTGGGTCTCGGTTCTAATAACCTCCAGAGACCTTCAGGTCTGCTGTTGTAAGTACAGATGGAAGATTATGTATTTAATAATAATTAAAGAATATTGTTATTATTATTATTATTATTATTATTATTATTATTATTATTATTATTATTATTATTATTTAAACCGCTGCATCTATTATGACATCTAGGCCATTGAAATCACATTTCTTATTTATTTTCCCCAACAACAGTCATCTCCACATCAATCCCGTATTCATCCTCAGGCTGCAGCATTTTGAATAGGAAGGAGGATAAACAAAACAAACTGATTTTGAGTCGAGTAACATATCTGAAGAGTCGCTTTTTCCATCAGAGCTTGTTGGGATTGTAAGGGGTTTTTTTGGGAATGGGGGGGAGGTTGGAAGCTTTTTGTAAAAAGGGAGGGTGCCAAATGGGGATGAGTAAGCTGTCCCGAGAGCTAGAGGTTGTTCTGGGCTCGAAGGAGTGTGGCCACATTGACGCTTGCCAGCTCTCCCCTTTTATAGAGAAGGATAGCACCACTAAAAGGGGCAGCGCAAGCCAGCCAAAGCTAGCAGCACATCTCAGCGGCTGCGGCCCATTCTCATCTAAGGCTGCTAAGCCTGGACAGACACCCACAACCACAGAACTTGGAGCAAACCGCTGCTCAATCCCTTTCATTTAACCAATCACTCTTTCATTTCTCCAACTCCAGCCTCTCTGTTTCAGTGTGCACACATCCATCTCTGTCAACTTCTCCCTCCACCTTTGGCTCCTTCTTCTATCTGTTTTTTTCCTTCACCCTTCTTTTTGGCTCCCGACTTGTCAATCTGCTAAACCTATTAAGTATTACTAAGAGGGCAAAAATGCGGGATAATGAAATAACATGGGGAATTACACCCTGTCGTGGATGAAGATGAAACTGGTCTATTTATGAGCACTGAGCAAATAAACTACCCTTGAGGGTGCGCCTGGACTGTGTCTGCCACAAGGTAGTGACAGGGCCCCAGAAGGCACCACTTTTCTCTTCGTAAAGTTACAGGAAAAATCCATCTCGCTCAAAGAATGGAGGTCTTTATGCACAATGAACACTGCAAACATGGCACTAATGGGACACGTTGGACTGACATTCTCATCATATAGGGCGGGGCTTGTCATAATGTGTCGTTCATCAGTTCTACACTCTGTATGTTTCTTCCACAGATATAAGTTATTGCCGTTATATCAAACCAACTGGTTGACCTACTCTGTGGGCCGTGGTCCTGCTCCAGGTTTCTTTTGTTGAAGGGAGTTTTTCCCAGCCCCTGTCGGCGAGTGCTTGCATGTTTGGCATTACATGGAAATAATAAAACTAACATATTTTCTTTGTTTCTCTTCACTGCAGATTGCTATTTTCATATCCAAAAAAGAAACAAAAAATGTACATTAAAGAATCCTGTTTTTTACCATAATCCAAAATACCCTATCTTTCAGTTTTCATCATATGACTTCCCATTTTTTTGTTTTTGAATACTCCATTTTTAAATGACTAAGTGACGCATGGACCACTGAGTAAGAAGGACACATCTGTGGGATACAGTATTGAGCAACTTTTATTTGGACTCTTATCCAAAAAACAGAGTCCCCCCCCCCCGACCCGTGGTTTTCCTCAATTTGCTCCTGGCCCTTTCCACTGAGTGCTTGTTATTGGGGAATATGTTTGGTTCTCTTAGACTATAACTATTGCAGAGCATGGTGTAGACCTTCTCTTTATGAAAGTGCCTAGAGATAACTATAACACTAAATGAATAAAAATCAGCAAAGAATAGTATAAAATTTCAGTTTTTTATTTGTTGTTATTTTTTCATAAATATCAGCATGACATCGCTACCTGGGTTGCAAGCTCTCAGGAGACAATAGCTACACAGCTGAGATTTATTCCAATACGACCGTCCACGTACATGGTCAAAAGGACCCTCACCACCTCCGGGAGCACCGCTGTCCTCTGGAGCGACGAGGACAAAGAAGGGGAACGAGCCACTGGGGCCCTCCACAGCAGCAGAGTGTGCACTCAGTGGCACGGCAAGAGAGATCAGACCTTTTCCAACAGCGGTTCCTTCTTTCTCATTATACACCTCCCTCGCTCCGCTCCGAGGATTCCTTTCCTCTGTTGCTTTCTGTCACACACAAACTCACACATATATATTGAGAGAGAGGTCAGTCATCCATACAGATTACAACACCCACTGAGGGGGTTGTGGATGATTCTTGCTTGACACCGAAAAGGGCTCTCACTATTATACTGTTATTTTTGGAGCCCTTTTGTCTGGTCATCAGAGAATCTGTCTGTGATACTGTCCTCTGCAGCCTACACATTAGCTCGAGGCTTGTGCATGTGTGAACGCAGCAGCATGTTACGTGACATGAAAATTTGTTAAGGACTAGCATAAAATGTATGTTTTTACCCTAGAGGGATACAACTGTGATATACATAATTCTTGTCCCTGTTGTAATCATTAGTTTTTTCTGTTTGCTGCAGCCAAGCAAACCAATAGTACCTTCCTCCCCTTTATGGCTTAGCTCTAAAGCATTACAGTATATATATATACTGACCTTATTGAGGTTTTCCGGTATGTTTCTTCTTTCTTTTTTTCTAATGTATCTGTTCTACATTGTAACAAAAGTGAACCTATAGAGCAACTGCAACAGGCAAGATTATTTTCAATGCTGTGATGATTACTATTCCGTCAATTTGATCACATGTACATAACATTAATATCACAGATACAAGCATTCTTGGGAACCCATCACAAGCTGAGTGTAGAAAATTCTTGCTGCTGCTGCTGCATTTAAAATACATTAGCAATAATGTTAACCCTGTGCAGCTCCGGTGGTTTTGAATTGGGTTGTTGTTGTTATAACAATAATAATAATGATAATAATAATAATAATGATAATTCTATTGTTGTTGATTAGTTGAGTATTATTATCAATATTATCCAAAGCCATCTTAGTTTGTGTGAAGTGAGTGGATTTCTTTTGTGTCAACCTCTCTTCACTCATTTTTTATGTTGGAAAGTGTGTGAACCCAGCCAGCCTCAGGCTCTGTAATAGCCCCACAAAAAATACATCTAAGAAATGAGAGGATAAATAATAAAGGAATAATAAAAACTTGGATGAGCTTGAGTAACAGGCATTAGGTCTGCCTCCCGCGTCTGGCATCTCCCGGGAACTCTTGCCGAGCAACAGATGGTAAACTCTGAGTGACTCAGCCGCAGCTCGGCAATGCATGGTCCTCTACTGTCACCTGCTGGTGACTTGCAAAACAGTTCTAAATTATTATTAATAATAATGATAACAATAACGAGGAAATAAGTTCCTCGAACAGGCTTCATTTACTGTGTTAATTGCTTAATAGAAATTAATATTACACAGCTCTCCTGCCTTTTAACCAGCTCAAGAATTATGTAATGTATCAATTCAAAGCCATAATTGAAATTTGGACACCCATTGTGAGTAATGACGAGAAGATGTCTACACAGGCCGATGCTCTAATGATAAACACATGTGAGTCTTCCCACTATCTTGGCCAATTATAGACAGCATATACTACATAATCAATCAGAGCCATATAGAAAAATGATCCCCGTGATACAAAAGGAGAGTGAAAAATTGCACAGTATGTGAAGAGGTGAGAGCAGATGGATTATGAACTATAAATGTATAACAAATGAACCAAGCAGGGGGCTTAGGGCTGCCAGACCTGCTCAATTGATCACTGCTATAACAAGACATTGGCCAGCAGGCTGTCATTTCAAAGGCTCCAAAGAGAGCCTACACAAAAAAGAGACATAGGAATGAGATCATTTGCAACAGTGATTATTGGGGGTTGTTTGTCTTGGGAACGAAGCCCTTCAACGAGGGGTTTATTTCTCTCTGTTAATTATTGTGTGGTTTGATCCAGAGTGAAAGATATTCAAAAGTGTGAGTGAAAGTGACAGAATGCGAAAGAATTAAATGCAAAAGAATACCTTCATAATTACAATAAAATAGTTCCATTTATCCAGTGTTATTGTGCGGACAAGATTCTGCAACGGCCAGAGCAAATACTCTGAAATCTGCAAAAGAACTGGCACTTTTCACCACCAGCAATTAAGGTGATTACAACATACCATGCTGGTCAGTTCTTGTAATTTTACCATCCACAGAGCAAGCTTTCCTACTAAACAAATTTCCTTCCTACTGCGTTCTCCAATTATTGGAGTCCTGTCGAGGAGGGCACCTTCTCTTATCTCAGAATGACTGAATAGACATGCTTGAGGCGAAGTATATTTAGACTTAATGCAAAGCAGGTTTGAGGCAAGATGCAGTTATACAACCTGTTGTTTTTGAAAATGTATTTGCATGTTAGATTTTGCGACATAAGTATTTGTTTTTATCTCAAGGTCAGTCTCCATCTCATGAGCAGAGAGAGATTGACAACAAACTACTCAGGTTCCTGCATTCAGCTCAGTACGTGGATAAGCACTCAGAGTCACACCAAAGCTGCACAAAAAATACTCCAGTGGTCACTTTTTTTCCAAAAGAAATTAAGCTTTCATGAATTCACTGTGATGTTTGCAAGTGGACAATTATATTGCTGCTAATTGTGCTTGTTAAGCGCGACGCCGACAAAGGAAAAATTAGATCCATCAAATATACCGTCCTCGCTTCAGCTAATTATTCTGTCCGAGCTTTTCTCCATTCATATTGCTGATTTAATTAATGTCTAGTGGACTCATATGTGTTTAACCCCAGAGACACCTTTCCCCCTCTCATTAAAAGCATGATGGGATTTCACCAGCGTGATGTTTTAATGAATAAAACAATATGAATAACAGCATTACTTTGAAGATGCAATCATGTGGAGAACCTATACCATTCATTTGTCGAGAGACAGTGCAAATACCTTCTGTAATTATGATTCTAGTTCAACAAAACAATGCAAATATTTCTCCAGCCATGAAGATTAGCTTCTTCTAACATTTCTGTCCCTCCTCCGCCTTTTCTTTGTTCCGCACACACACTCTCCTTGTTCTCTTTTACTGCGTCTTTAGCCACTCGATGTAGTCCGTGTCCCCCTCGTATGTGACCTCATCCTCCAGACGGGGCCCCCACCTGCTGTTGGCACCACACAGAGGGATCTCCGGGGGCCCGAGGGAATCAGGAATGAAGTGCCACATGTAGCCGTGTCCAATAAACACATTGTGAGCGCGGGCAGTGCTGTCAGAGTCCAGCGAGTCACAATGAGCTGACGGTGTGTATACTGGCCACAGCGGAGCCATGGGAGTGGGACGTCCCGTTGTTAGAGACTTTCTTTGGAGCCGGCGAGAACAGAGGGAGTGGAAAAAAACTGAAAAGGGAGAAAGAAAGGTTGATGGTGATTTAGAGGACACTGACCCCCCCCACCACCCACCATCACCACCACCACCACCACCACCACTCCATCCTGCACCCTACCGTCTCCTCAAAGAGTCACAGAGGTGTGGCGGAGTGAACAATGAGCGGTCTGACATACCGGCCGGCTTTTTCAAGTGTGACACCAATACTTATTATTTTTGAACTGGAACTGCACATAAGTGCTTTGGGTTCCCTCAGACAATCGCTGTTGTAAGAGTGGGAAAGCCATCGAAAGCCAGACAGTTTTTTCTTCCTCTTTTTTTTCCCTTTTTTTTTAATGCCAGGCTTCAAGGCTGTATGGCCCGATACAGCTATTAGCAGGATACCACCGAACAATAAAGGATGTTCAGCTTGTCTATTCATGTATTTGTCAGTGTATATCGTTTTCTAAGATGTATCCGCTAGAGACCAATAGCAAATCTACAATATCCAGAGTAATTCCTTGGTAGGTTTCTTTTGGAGTTGGTGTGATGATCACAAAGAGTGCATATATGTCAAGCTGACCATCCAGCACTGGTCCTGATGGCACAAATACAAATGTTTTGGAGTTAAAACTTGGATGGCACGCAGGAAGGGCAGCCAGCGTGGGCCACAGCATCCGGAGGTTGAGAGAAAACCTGGACTGAGGGTCTGGATACAAAAAGGCAGTCCAAGGACAAAACAAACAAACACAGGTACCAACTGGAAGATCATTTTGGAAGGTGTGCAAAGGAAAGCAGAGCAATTATTCTCACAAGAGAGGGTCAAACCTGTCATATGATTTTCAAAAGACATATTCTTTTACTTTGGACCTCCTTTTATTGTTCCAGCCATTGCGTAAACAAAACTATGTGATTTGAGTCACCTTTATGCTCACCCTTTTTGTAAGTGCATCAGATTTTAAGGTGTTTAGTGGAACCAACAATAAGTCGAGCTCAATCTGATACATCATGTGTGCTTCTCAGGAATAACCTATGCCCACACATGCATGTTCTCCCCGCGCCCCCTCCCAGTTTTCTCCTTCCCTTGCCTTTATGAGGAGAGCAGTGTGAAACTGACACAGCTATTATCTCCTTTATAGCAGCCCCCCCCTCCTTCCCTTCCTTGTTCCCATCTCTCTCACAACAGGGACGGGAGTCTTGCATCTGAATAGAAGAGACCACCACTGCTTTGTTGGGGATTCTAGATCAGGGCTTGTGTAGTCGTGCAAATACCAGCTCCGGGTTCACAGTGAAACCTGTCTTGGATCAGTGGTCAAGGTCCTCGTCCTGAGCTCCTTTGTGGATGGCTGCGGATTTTCTTGTCACTTTGCCAAGTTCTTTTCTCATTTTTAACCGTAGTCTGCAGGATTTTCTGTCTACATTTATTATCCGTCTAATAACTCGGAGGTGAAATTATATCCTACTGATGAAAAACTATTATTTTTGGCTCCCGCAAAAATGGAGACTATACAGTTTCATTATTTTAAAGCACTTTGACGTATATATTTTAATCTGTGGGTCAAAGGCGTATCTTCCTTTGACAATTGCGGAAAAGTTTTGTTAACTCCCAAGGCTCCCGCATTATAACTCAAGGAGGATGAGAAGAAGGCCTTCGCTTTGCCGAATCACCTTCATTAAACCGCTGTGGTGGAATCTCCTCTGTCATCCACGGGTCGATGGCTCGCCGTTCAACCCTGGCTTAGCTTTCTAAGTTTATTTTACCACTTATCTGGTGTTAAGGGGGGGAGGGCACGGAGGGAGATACTCAGGGCTTTGACTGTTTTTAAATCAGTTATTCTCCCGTATTGGCACGGGTGTCTCCACTGTGGGGATTAGGAATCCAGACAGAGTGATGGAGCTTGGCGTTGACCCTGAGGGCAGCTGAGGAGTGAGAGGAGGAGAGGGGAGAAACAAAATAAATCATCTCTGTGGAATGAAAGGACGACAGAGATACAAAGAGTCGGGCAGTGGATTGAGGATATTCTGTGCTTGAGAGTGTTTGTGTGTGTTGTGGACACAGGGGAAAAAAACCCAGAAGAAGTGATAAAAAGCAGAGAAAGCGAGGTGCTGGCAGAGGTAATGGTCTTCTTAGGGTGTGGCGCGGTCTAAATCCTGAAACATGACCTCATAAATCTGAAGGTTACCCCACATAGCTGCGCGATACAGCAACGTGTGATGTGTGGCGGAGCAGCTGAGTTTGATGAATAAACAGGTTCGTACTTTCGCGGTCTGCTTTTTAGGCAGTGCAGCAAACTGTGGGATCAAAGAGACAGGCAGAGAGGCTCCCTCTGAATAATTGTGTCATGTGGTGTTTTTAATTGCTCCAAATAAGAAGAAAAAAAATCATCTGGCTTGTTTTTTCAGGTGCTGTTTATGTTGGAGCATCGGTTAGCCTTCATTTCCCCCCTGACCTGCAATTAAACCACAGCATCAACAAACTAAGAAAATTAGATACATTGAAAAAAAAAAGGAGAAAAAAAACCAGACAGCCTCATGCGGTTAATAAGGATGGTAGAGCAAGACAGACTAATTCTCATTTTCACATCAGTAGCAGTTAGTTATCATCCAAGGTCATTGAAGAGAAGTGTTTTTTGTTTTTTTGTTTTTTCACTCAGACAGGTGAGGATGGGGTTGGAATCAGCAAACGACCAAGGCTGCCTGTGTATTGACTGAAAGGGATATCGGGCACTCTAATTATCGCTTTTAAGTGGTAATAAGGAGATCTGTTCCCATCACGCCATTAGATTCAGAGAACACAATCCAAATGACTGTTCATATATTCAGCCTATGAGCTGTGGGCAGAGAAACCTGCATTTATTTTTTTTTAAGGATTTAGGAAGAACGGACGCCCCAGACGATGCATGGGCAAAACCATACTTCCGCCCAGAACGGATAATCGATAGCTCCAGATCAGACGCAGTATTAGTAAGAAAACTTCTCCATTGTCTTTCAGTAGACCTCGGTGTCACCCTTGAGTTAGCGCACTCTGACATCTCCCAGTGTTTTGTTTCCCCCTGCATTTCCGCACAGGGTTTATCTATCAAGATTGCTTCCTGGCTCAAGGTCACCCACACCACCACTCCCCGCCCCCCCCGCCCCCTTCCTCTTGGATGTATCGATGCCAGTAGAGCCATGGCTCTTGGCCACTAAAGCAAAATCGATATCTGTGAGCGCTCAGTGCTTTTGCTCTAATATCTTCCAAACACCCCCTGCCAAAATATTTATGCCGTATTCATGGAGGATGCTTAGAGAGACACGAGGGATGACACAGCAGAAGGGTTGGGAGGTAATCTCGCAGCAGCTCCAGAGCGATGTTTTTGGGGGGTTGTTTTTTGATTTTTTTTTGTGAGTTCATGCCGCAGCTTAGTATTTAGTATTTCAGTTTGAGGTCAAGTGCGGTGAGGAGTGTGAATATTATTGATGTCTGGGTTACAGCTGGGTGAATCACCTCATTTGGAACAGGGGCCCTTCCTTGAATTTCCAGGGGAGCGAAGACAGCTCTGATTACCGTGTTTACTTAACAGAGACGGAGAAATAATGATAGTGGAAAGCTTGGGCGTGATTTTGCAAGATGGCGCGCTTTCAGAGTCCCCGGCCTCTCGACATGACGCCTGCGTGTGGATGTTTCACAGGTGTTTGGCCCGACAGCTGCCAGATGGACAGTTGACGCGAACACACACACCGTTAATCTCCTTTATATGTGATAGCTGCCTGTGTTTGCACGAGGTGTATTGGTGCTTTGACCCCCCTCGCCTTGATAAACTCCTCTGTTCTTCACCCTCTCGGACGAACAATAGCCAGACGTGGTGGTGGTGGTGGTGGGGTGGGGGTTTGGTATTCTGGCGGCACACTTCCCACTGTGCTCCTGTCACGTTGCTGTGGGAGGTATCGAAGGGCCTGCGTCAGGGGGAGGGAGGTGGATGGGAAACTGACACAGGCTCTCTGGTTAACATGCAAATGAACAGTTTAATGGGTCTAGAGATGTCACTGAGGTCAAGCTGTGTGATAATTCAGTGTCAGATTAGAGCATGTGGGTGTTTGTGGGTGGCTGATCAGCTCTGCAGCTGCATCTTTTTTCCCCCCACTATGAGCATTGTCAGAATAAGGCCTCAAAACCTCAAAAAATAACAGACTGTTGGACATCAATCACATGGAAGGAAGAAAGAATTTAAAGATGAGGACTGAAAAGAAAAAAAATAAAGAACGACTATAAAGAACAAATGATGATGATAGCACCAGGCTGTCTTTATGGTGTAGGTGGGCAGGTTGTTTGGGAGCAATCAATTTTTCATATCTCTTTTTTTATTTTATTGATATGCACCCTGGGGAGGTAAATGCCATCATAGCTTTTGTTATAGATGTCTGCTTGCCGGACGATTGATTGCTTTGGCATTTGATCCTCCGGCTCACAATGAAGGATGGGATGTTAGAGTCACGAGAGCAGCCACGACTGCCCTCTCCAGCTGTTGGGCCGCCACGTCCCCTCCTATCTGCTCTTTCCGTTCTCCATCTAAACCTTCTGCCGACGCCATATATCTCTCACTGCCTTGTTGGCCCAAGCAGGTGCCTCAAAA
>CAESWR010001237.1:424396-435740 GCA_903171835.1 Mullus surmuletus
AAAGCTGAGGTGGGGAATCTGTATTTATTTTAATGAGACACACATGAAATCAACAACAGAGGCTTCACCGCTCCATACGAAGCAATAAAGGTGCCGTGATGCAAGGACAGGGAGAATATGTGTGCTATAATGTCTGAATAATGTTGCTCACTGAACATACGATGAATCACATCAGGTCATAAAATATAAATGGAGCAGAGGGACTGGCACAAGGTGGTGAAGGTAGATACTTAAACTGCAGTGTGAGACGTGGGGGGAGATGTGGAGTGGTCTGCACTGCCACTGTGTGGCGAGAAAAGGGACGCTCCGTGGGAGAGAAATGAGAGGATAACAGTGATTGATTTTGAAGTCTATAGCAGAAAATGAGATCCCAGACGTGTGCCAGATATTCTATTTTTCAAAAGGGAATTTCTTTTCAAACTATTAATCATGTTGGAATGAATATTAGAGCTGATTTCTTTCCAAAGGGAAGAATGTAGAGAACGGTCCTTGTGGGAAACAAAGGGGGAGGCTTACCACTTTGTGTTCATGAACCTATGAAACCTGACCACCACTTGAACACGACTAGATGAAACTCCATTTCCTCCGGGGAGCCTAAGAGTACAAGAATGCAGGAGGGGAGAGACGCCTGGAGTTGGTCTTATCACTTGCCACCTCCTATAACTGAATTTATGAAGACATTTCTTTGGCGCACCTCACATAAACATTGGTATTATAATCCCCAATAATCCCCACCAAGAGGGTGATGGAGGATGTATGTGACAGTTAGAACTGTACCTTCACTTGGAACACAAGAATGTTTCTGTGTGTTTTGCCAGCCATGTATCAATTTGACAAATGATGCAGGGTCTAAAAGAGGATTCATGCTCATAGATTGAAAATGAACCTATGACCCATACAATATTACAACTGCACAGGGAGAGAGATTTAACTAAATCACCCTTGTTTCAGCCTTTGCAGAGGCTATTGTATTTTTTTTGAAGAGAAAGAGCAACACATTCTTCATGTTATAGATCAAAGGGGATTTTTGGGGTGGAAGAAAGATTGTCGCATGTGTTATCATTACTATTTTCATATGTCAGAGCCCATACCGGAATGTATCAAGACACAAATGTAAAATTGGTTTGAAGGCTTAAAGCCATTGCTTTCTCCTTCCCAATGTGATTCAAAATTAGAGGCTGGTATATTAGATATCAATTAATTAAACCACATGCTGGAAAACTAATAATGTAATTGGATGTAATCTTAAATGATTCCCAGCAAGAAGACATAATGAGTCAGGATCAGATCTCAAAGCTATACTCTGAATCCTTTATTGTGTGGTCTACTGAGGGAGAGGGAAAGACAGGAAGTGGCTGGACAAGCAAATCAGGAGAGCCACCGCGGTCCTTGAAAGTCTTGAGCCCATACAGGTGAGAGAGAGGAGCTGTCATCCATGATGGTCAGTGTCCTCACACCCCCCCTTTCCTACCTACATCTGAAGGACTCTCTCTCTCTCTCTAAATATATATGTATATATCATTTGTTTTGTCGTATATGGCTTTATTATTAGTATAAGTATTAGTATTATCTGATACTATAATGTAACATATAATCACATATTTTTTTATTTCATGATTTCCATCTAAATGACTTATTTGACTGAACATGCACTGGAGATACCACAGGAATCCTCGATAGTCTTCTGTTTCTGTCGGATCCATTTCAGCGCTGCACCCAAAATGGCGGCACGTGAATGTGAATGTGAATAGTTGAAACCGCAGCTATGCCGACATTGCTTCAAAATAAAGGAATGAAATAATTGGAGCTGTGGTGAGTCCCTAAAAAACACGTATGACAGTTTTCACCTCAACTTATGCCTTATAACAAAACGAGTTCTGTACAAGGTTTATTTTCGCTGTTGGTTTTCTTTCAACATCAGTCACTGCTTTAAATGTCTTCAGCCTCTCTGACAGTAACGCCGTACCACAGTGTTGTACCACAGTGTTGTTGAAAGTAAACCCTCGTCTGTGTTTAATGTGTTTAACCACATGGCGCATCTTCCCCGTGAACATGACCCCCACCTCCTTCAGATGAGTATAGACTTCATGTCACACTGTTGTTTGTTCTCCTGCAGGCTGGACTGGGATCAGCAGAGATGTTGTGCCTCCGGCGGCACCTGTGGCCTCAGCCCTGGACTTTGCTGTGCTCTGGCTCCAGGCAGAGCGCCCATCGGCTGGCATCGCTGCAGACAGCCACACAGCTTCCCCAGAAGAAACTTCAAAGCGTCCTCTATCCTTTCAGTGACCTGGAGGATTACCTGGACAGGTACTGGCCTCTCCGTGTCGGGGCTGGTTCTAAACGTTGTCCCACAGACTTTGTATTGTTATGACATCAAATATGTCCTGAGTTTGATTTTGTTAACGCCGTTCGATTCAATTTTCAGCTCCGTCGACAAGACGCAGTTCCACCTCTTTCATCCCAGTTTGAAGGACATTGTTAAAGCAGAAAAGCTCTTTAGCCCCTCGCCATCACATAAGATTGATTACTGCACCTCAGCGGAGAGGATGGACCATGTTCCTGCACTCACGCAGCCAGAGGTCAGTAAAGCGCCTCGGCCACTGCAAAACCCGTTCACTCTGGCTTCCAGAAAAAGAACAAAGGAAGTCAAAGAAAGGGGAAAGGGTTTTGCAGTCACAAATGTGAAAAACATTTTTGTTCCCACATTAGGATTTGTGCATTTTGGTACATTATGGTGATACTGTTTCCACTAAAGCTGATAGTGAAACAGACACATCAGGGGTTAGAACCTGGGGCACATCAAACCTTAATATTATTCTTTCAATATCTCTACTATCAATATCATTGTATTTTAATCAGCATATTCACTATTTTTCAATCATATGAACCTTGTGCTTAATGAGCAGCCTTGATTAACACTGGCAAAATTTGGTTCAATCAATCTGTTTTTTTCTGCATCATCTCTCGTCCTGATCCACAATGTCAGTCATCCCTTAAACTAAGAAGTGCCGGTAATGTGAATTGATGCTTTATTTAACATGTAAAACTTTTTCAACACATTATTTTCAAGTGATGCGACTCCTTCTATTCAACTTGGCTGCCTTTGACTCATGTCAAGCTGTGGAAAACGTGAGAGGCTGAGCACCAATCACTCAGGCTCAAAGTCAGGGACAACAAACCAGACTGGCCCCAATTTGCTTTACCCAGCTCCTGAAACACTGCCTTGGCCAAGGGTGTTCTGTCAATATCATAACAAAATATGAATGGTGATGATATTATCACTCAGCATATTAAACCAATAGTAACACTGGGCTTCAGTGAAAGGTCTAGCAGTGTAACTAGTGTTGGCCTAGTGGGTACAGAGAACCACATTGTGTAGGGGACATGGGACATGTTTATCTTCTGGACATGTAATAAAAACAACAGTTAGCAAAGTCCTTTACAGTAAACAATGTATAAAACAAGCAATAACATCTAAATCCATAGAATACAGACCCAACCATGTGAGGTCTCAGGCAATACAGGGACGATATTGTATTTGTAATAATTTCCACTGACTATGTATAGTGTATAAACTGGGAATCAATTGTCACAGAGGAATAACAGATAGGACGAGGACCACATATGACCATTTTGAACTTAAATGTATTCCTAAACACACAATACCACTAACAGTGCTTAATCAGGATAATCATTGGTTTATGCATGTGTATGGATGATTGAATGTTTAAATGCAGAGTACAGCTAAGCTCACAAAACCATCCTAACCAAGCTCAAAGCCCTGATACAGACAGAGAAAGTGAGAGAGAGAAAGAGAGGGACTTTCACTAGCTCATATCGCTGCTGAGAGGACATTCCAGGTGAGAGCTGATGATTTCTGACAAATTGGAGAGCTAAACACACTAAAGACAAGTTATACAGGAAGTGTGGGTGGTTGTGCAATTTAAAGATGGAAACAAAAACATTGATTTCAATAATATAAGCAAAACTATCTGGAAACATTTTAATATGAATCTAAGAAATGCATCTTCATTGCCAAACCATGAACTAAATAGACTGCAAATCCACAGCAAGATTTCCTCCCATTACTGATCAAACCTGCAGGCTGTGGAATAATATATTAGGTTGTCTACTGGTCACATTTTTAATGCTAACTTCACAATCTCTGTGTTAACCAATCTGATTTCCAGCTGTAAAAATATATCTCCTAAGTCAATAGGTTTGTATGTGGCCAGGCGGTTCCCCCGGTGTTCCTGCAAGCTTTTTAGAATATTTGCCACAAAGTCAACACTGACCACGACTGCACGCTGTGTGTCATTCGGCTCGGCTGCACTCTCAAAGTGCAGTATCTCACTCAGGGTATCAGTGAGTGAAAAGCAATCCTTGTGGCTCCCCGAGCACAAAAAAGACACCCGCTAGCTCTCAAACCACTCTTAATTCTGTGGGAAACACTGTTGAGTATTGAAAAATGTAAGCACACTTGCAAACTACTTTCAGCCTGCTGTTATCCTTTCCCACTCTCCCAATCCTGTCTGTCAGAATGATTCATTTTTAAAGCTCTCTGATGACAGCAGCTCTTCTTCATTAAGCTCTCCGCTCCGGGTGAAAAAGCTAAAAATACTTCATCAAAGGGTAACTCAAAAGGCTACCAATTGGCAATTTTCTGAAAAAATCCCCATTATTTATAAATCTTTGACCATTTTGGTTGAACCTTGCGAGATTTCTCATGAAACCGACGAGCAACACAACGGGACGAGATGAGGTGATACTCTTGGGTAGAGATTTATGAGGGGCGTGTTTTTTTCTTTTAAGTTTTCTTCTCTTTTTGCTGCAGAGAGAGCAGAACTCTGTCTGCATGCTGCATCACCTACAGATTTTTGACACTGACACTGCAATAGGCTAAGAAGATTCATCCGATTTAAAAGTAGCATTAAAAAAAGCAGCCCCACTTCTGTGCCTTCTCAGAGGTGATTTCGGAAAAGTAAGAGGTCTTTGTCTTTGTGGATGAATATCGGTCAGGTTGCCCTTCCTGGACCAAAAACATAGAAAATTAAAGCCCCTGAAAAGTAGTATACTGTGTCTTCAGCCTCCTGCAGCCTCATAAGTGGAGACATATGGTAATAAATGAGAGCGTGTAGACAGTACTGGACCGGGGGTGGGGGGGGGAGCTCAGGATGGAGCACGATGTTGATAGGACAACAAGGTCTCGTTGGCATGCCAGGTTAGTTACCACTCTGCCTCGCTGCTCTGTCAGACGATGATGTATTCATAGCTTACTGGCAGCTCCAGCTTCCATCCATCTGTCTTGTGTCTAATAGATGGATGAGGCTTAGCTGTGTCCTGTGGGACTTGGCGGTCACCCACGCTGCAGCAGCAAAACTGTAGCAGTCTGTAACAGCAGGTGTGTCAATTTAAAAAAAGAAAGAAGAAAAAGTAAAGGAGCTTTGATTTGTGTTGTTGTGTTGACGTCCATGCGCCGGTGTGTGTCCACAGGTGTGTTTCATCGGCAGAAGCAACGTCGGCAAGTCATCGCTTATCAAAGCTCTGTTCTCTCTGACCCCGGAGGTTGAAGTCAGAGTCTCCAAAAGTCCTGTGAGTACTCAAAACCAAGACAATATACTGGCTATGTGGGCTCCCACAGACAGATATGTCAAAATTGCACTTTTGTTTCTTTTTTGTTATTTTCATACGTGAAATGAACGTCTCAGGTGGTTATTGTTGCAGCTTAGAGTGCATCTTCAATTTGTCATTCAATTTTGCACTCAGGCTAATTGCACTGTTGGAAGTACCCCTAATACACTACTGCTCCTCAGATCCTTGCACAAGTTTGCAGAAAACACACATACACAAGTACACACACACACACACACACAACCAAACATTGCGCACTGGCGTCCTGGATAAAAATGTCTCCCTGTATTAGATACAAAGTCTCAGTCAAAATGTAAATAGTCATCTGATATTCATTCTCCACTTTTTTGTTGAGATATCATGTGAACACTTTAACAAGGGCCCTGCACCCAAAGTCAAAGTCATCTAACTTAAGCTACCTGCATACAACAGCTAAATTGGTTCGGTCATCTGTGAGACCTTAATAATACATTATCTCTTTGCAATGCACCATTGGAATGTTAACAGCAGGTTTCGGTCAGTTTTAGAAATTAGCTGAAAGAGATCTGAGATGTACCTTTAAATCTCAGTCCTGTCACCAAAGCCCCATCCAAAATATGTGAAATTGACCCTCATCTCATCCAATGAAGTCTGATTTTAAGGAAACTAGACTTTTTTGGAGGTACTTGTATTAAAAATATCATGCTTTGGATAAATACATAAAAGCATTGGTATTCACTCTGGTTCCCCACTCAGGGTCACACAAAGAAGATGAACTTCTTCCGAGTGGGCAGAATGTTCACCCTCGTGGACATGCCAGGTTATGGACACAGAGCGCCCTCTGATTTTGTGGACATGGTGGAGCCATATCTGCAATCAAGGAAAAAGTAAGATACTTGGAGAGTGGAAAACAAGGGGAAAAACAATCCCTCAGAAGGGATACCATTTTTCTTCTACAAAGTTGAGGGTCTCTAGAACTATGACAGAAGTATAACCCTTCCGCTTGAGTTATTCAACAGTGATGATATATTGGGGGGGATGCACGTTGTGATTTTTGGTCAAGAGAGGAAAAAAATCAGCTGTAAGACCACAGTATTTAATGGGAAAAGAGTGTACTGATGATCTGTAGAACTGTAATATTCATTTTATGAAATAAGGTTAATGTCCTGGTCCATCTAAAAGATAACAATATACACACAATGGTGCTGTATTAAGATTTACTACATATTTAAAGCCAATTTGAATGTTTTGGGGTTTTTTTGTCTTTTGTCGTTTTTCTTAATTTAGACAGACCAGAGTATCTTATTGCATTCTGGGTAGACACTGGAGTTCCCACACTCCTGGCAGTGTGAATGTTATTGCAGAAAACAGAGAAACAGATGGCATACGGTGCTTTTCCTCAACTTAAAAATCCACATCTTTCTTGTAAGGTTGGCTAAAAATATGCATCAAGGCAGCCTCACAACTCTTCAAATGATCAAACTTGGATGTCGGCCTCTGTTGAGTGTCTCTTTTGTGTCATGTATTTCATATGGTATCCACCTTTATTTTTTATTTCTAAGAAGGTCAGGCCCGTTTATTATGTGAGAGATGATGGACAGTAGCCCTAAAATCGTGCCCGGAGTCAAATTGCAAATTAGATCTGTCTAGTCTGTCTGTTTGTGCTTCCGCTTCAAC
Source organism: Mullus surmuletus (assembly GCA_903171835.1). Classification (NCBI taxonomy): domain Eukaryota; kingdom Metazoa; phylum Chordata; class Actinopteri; order Syngnathiformes; family Mullidae; genus Mullus; species Mullus surmuletus. The sequence goes on from CAESWR010001237.1 coordinate 431,684, forward strand.
AAAAGATTCATGTTGCAGTGAAAAGCCCTCATGCCAAATAACTAAATCCCAAACTCTGTGCACCTGTTCCCATGCAATAACGGCACACATATTTCTATTTTAACAATATGTACCATAAAAAGTGTATGTATACTTCTGTTTGCTGAAATCCCTCATAAATAATATTTAAACCTTTGTGTTTATTGAAACAGTCAAAAAATATTATTTGTCAAGAGTAGCTCTCACCTTTGCTTATAGCTGTACTTATGGCCACAAGGCGGCGCAAAAGATACACACATGTGCTCCCATTCCCTGTAGTGCAGAATACTTTCAACTCTGAATACAAATCACTTTTCTCTTGAAGACCTAAAGGACCTTCAGCTCTCAGTATTTTGAAGGGGTGAGCATTCACTCCCAAAAAAAAGACAGTAGTCTAAAACTCATCTTTGGCCTTTTGTTTTTTCTAGTCTGGTGAGGACGTTCCTGTTGGTGGACGGCAGTGTTGGTCTTCAGAAGGCTGATGAGATCGCCCTGGAGATGTGTGAAGAAATGAGACGTCCATATGTGGTAGGATACTTGCTTACCATACCAACTTTCTTAGAAGTAATAAAGCAGGTCTTAAGGTTTGAATCAGTTGATTGATGGATAGCCCGCTTTAGATTGACTGCCGCTTTAGATACCTTTTTACTCAGATGAAACCAAACTGCGCCAAACCTTTTGACCCTTTCAAAGAGTTTTGGCTTGGCAGTCGAGTTGTTTTTTAATGTAGCTGTCAATGTAGAATCATAACAACACAGCATGCAGATGGATGGAGAGCTGCCAAATGATGTATCCACGTAACCAACTTCAAAAGCCTGTTGAAATAATTTATCCACACGATAGGAATCTTTGCCATGCTGAACAAAAGAGGTAATAGTTAACTTGTAGTGAAGGGAGCAAACAGAGGCACAAAGCCTCGGGCCATAGATGGATACCAAATCTTGAATCACTGGTGGGCTGAAAATGACTAAAAAAATTATTACCTAACTGTTTCATTCGTACCACCTGCAGTCTATTTTGCAAAAAGTGGCAGCACAGAGATGCCATTTTCCCCGTTTTTGTAGGAGGTAGTTAGCACGAACAGATTCTCCCTCATTTCAACATTTCTCCCTCTCATTCTTATATCCACAGAGAATTAATGCTGAATGTTCCCACTCAGCTATTTAAAACTGCTGTCTCCTCTCAAATGCCACCGCCGTGACGCTATAATGAATAACCTCCCCAACTCACCACACACTCCACACTCAATTATTCATGCTCTTAAGTTATTAAACACTTTGGCCATTTAAGCCGTGACAGTGCAGCTTGAACCTTTACCGCCGCAAGAAAAAGAGGACATGAATCCACAAGCTGGAAATCAGTCAGGAGACATTTCTCAACCCGTTGCTATAGTGAAAGATATGATATACGATGCAGTGCAGGCATAGCTGCAAACAGACAGCAACCTTCAACACTGTTGTCAGACAAAAGGTAGCAAATTTCCTTCACCGTGATTGTTTGAATATTAAAAAAGAAGAACTTAAGAACCTTGGCAATTCGAAATTCAAAATGTCATCATTTTTTATCATAGATATTTCCTTTTTTGTCGTCGACCGACCCAGGCTCCTACATGGAATCACGTATGTGATGGACTTGTAATACGCCTGCCATGTTGTTTTGCAGATAGTGGTGACTAAGATAGACAAATGTAAACGCGGAGCACTGCTGATGAACTTGTTGCATCTCCAAGATGGGATCAAAACGCAAACCTCTAGCTGCTTCCCACAGCCGTTTCTGGTTAGGTGAGAGTAACACTTTCTCATTTTGCACTGCACATATTTGGAATGACTCACAGACAACTGCAGATTGATTGAAGCTCTGCGCCGTCAGATCAAGACTGACTGATTTCTGCCGCTGTCTGCTCAATCAATTATTTCCTACACTGCTCTTATCTTTGCATTAGTTATCCTTATTTTGATGTATTAAATGATGTTATATTCTAATAATAAATTATCATATATATTTTTATATTGTCTTATGTGGTTTATTGCTCTATGTGACATTATTGCTTCTTTACCATCAACACACATTTCAGTTTTATTTGAGATCCAAATTATCACAAAGTCCAAAAGTACAAATTAATTCAGTGTTTTTAATGGCAACAACATAGACGCACCAACATAGTCAAGTAAAAGCATAGTCAGTAAAATGGATTGTAATTTTTTTGAATTCTGAATTATTACTAGATCAATCAGGTATAGTTCAACCATAAGAGCAGGGCAATCAGTCAAAAACAATGTCTCAATGTGCTCATGTTTGTAGTCTAGTCTATAGAACCATTTCTAGAGCATGCTGCCCAGGTAGTTTACATACTTAGAGTTTTTTGTGTGAATTCAGGAATTCAAATCTCTAATTTGCTTTTCTCTGTTTCTTTTTTTTCTGCAATAGTTCCCTCCATTTTTTGGGGATCCACCTGCTGAGATGCTTCATCACTCATGTCACAGGGAGCATCTTATTAACAGACACCTCTCAGAGCTGAACAGAAATGAGACACAATAGTTCACTGCTTTGATTAGATGATTCTTTCTGAAGAGAAGAGACATTAAGGAATTCTTGGTGGGACATTGAGCCTGGTTACTTCTGTAAAACAACATAATAGATTTAGCAATGTGTATTTTTTTAATAAAATTTAAATTATATTCTACTTGTTTTGGTGGTTTGTCTTTAAATGTTGCTCTATGAATTACCCATGTATATGATAGATGCTATTTATGCTTTCTTGTCTGTCCCAAAGGCTGACGGAAATTCATCTTTGACAGGGTTCACAAAAGAACAATCACACAATCCCATTAAGACAACGTTAAAATACAAAAACACATTAAGAGAAACCTAAAACACACGTGACCTGTACATGAGGGGGACTTCAAAATCAGCAACTGATTAAAAGGAGTGTTAATAATAATGGATGGTTATTGCAGATGGAATGAAAGATGATTTTTTTGTAGATATATTCAGGGCTAGTGGAACCTTGTACCTTCTGCCTGATTGCATGCATTGGAAAGAGTGGTGTATAACACAGGATGAGAAGGGTCCTCTAATATCAGGGTGGCCTTCCTGATCACAGAGAGGCTGCACAGTTCAGATAGGGGAATATAGAGTGAACAGCTTATTTTGCTTGCCTGAGTTTGGTTTTGTGTTTGGTGGTGAGAGTTATACGAGGATGAAATATTAAATGTGAGAATGGATTCCATGAGTGACCGCTAAACCAGTTGTGATACTGTGGAAATCCGAGTGTGTGTGCGAGATCACACCTACAATCTACTTAAAACATTCATTCCTTCATTCACACATATACTAAATCACATGTTTTGTTTTGTGGGAGGATGCCATATAAGCATTGGGTACACCCCACATGCAAAGTACATACAAAAGTCCCAACCCACTGTGAGGTTCAAACCCACAACCTGTGAGACAAAAGTACTGTGAGGTTGGCCATGCGGCGAAGGCGGAGAATGAGGAGAATACCACGACGAGGTCCGATGCATCAATTTTCTTTATTTTCACCCCAGCATTCACCACAACAGTCCAGACAAAATAAGACACCCGACAACACTTCTTCACAACCACGCTTATATATCCCCCTGCCCTTAATTGGTAGTTTGGAAAATACTATGATACAGTGGTACCTCAAAACCCCCAACTCACTTATCAACCCTTCCTATATAAATAAAACCCCCTTATAACATCATTTTACTCAAATTATTTTTACAATAGTTTACATTCCTGAAACCCCCAAGCCTGCCGAATTATAAACACAAGAATAATTTTAACCCCAAAATCTCATACCCCCCTCGGCTCACCTCCCACATGGCACCTGCCTCCCGCATATATTTGTATGTAAATAGACCTTTTTTGCTGGAAGCTGTTCAAGAAAGAAAGAAAATGTAAAATAAAATAAAATAAAATAAAATAAAATAAAATTACTTATTTACCAATATACCATCGCAAGGAATGGGTGACACCGGGTCCACAAAACATTTTTGGAGTGGTAAAAAACTGC
>CAESWR010001238.1:1699-17898 GCA_903171835.1 Mullus surmuletus
GGCCGCCGCGTGGTCCACCAGAGCCTGGGACTGCTGCTGCTGGAGTGCGGTGGTGCTCTCCTGCATGGCGGCGAGGTGCTGTAGGGCCAGCGTCAGCGGGGACTGTCCCTCGGTGGTCATGGCGAGTTGTGTCCCTGTTCAGGCGCCAGATGTGAGTGCGGGGGGCTCACAGGTGAAAGGAATCCAACTCAGGGGAGGGTTAATTGGCCGGGTGACCGTTTATTCGCTGGCCCCAGCACAAAGGGGAAAACAGAACTCAGAAGAAACATAAATGAACAGCCGTGTCGGGGCTGAGGAACGGCTCTGTCGCTCTGTCTGTCGCTCTGTCTCTGTCTACTCCGGGCCTCTCTCCGGACCCAGCCTACTGCAAGAGACCAGAACCAGGTTACACACATGCTTATATAGCTGACCGATTACCTGATTCTGGTCAGCTGTCTGATCCCCGGCAGAGCCACTCCTCCCCCTCCTCCAGCAGCCGGTGCCATCACCACACCCCGCTGCCACAGTTATATTCCAGTAATCAAAATAACCAACAGGGGGAACTGTTTTACAAAGCCGGTTACTACCAGTTTAAGGACAGCAAAGTTCAAGAAACACTGAAGCACAGACTGTTTGCAGTATATTACACAGCACAAAGTGCTACACAGCTGTATGCATAATTAAAGACAAGTGAAGAACTGTGCTCGACCCTTTGACCATTCGAGTGCATCCCAATTCTGATTCTAATTAAAAGCTTTAGATAAACTTTACACAGGATGGCCAGGCTGCAATTGTAGCCACTGGACAGGACCATCCCTGTTTTTCTCGGGATTAAATAATCAAAACGTGCTTCTATTCTTATCCTGCTGCTGCTGCTGCTGCTGCGGCTGCTGAAGCTCTTAAGTAGCATTTGTGTATGTACTTTTTGCAATCAAAAAACATCAATGCCACAGCCATAATGCTTTTTCCAGACATTGCAAGAGTAATGGTCATAGCCACAGCCAAGGTAATAGCTATAGTCATATCGTGAGACACAGCCATAGTCGAAGTGGAAGGCAAACCTGAGACCACAGTTGTTACAGTCACAAATGGCTCCAGGCTCAGTCACAGCATGTGCTCAGATGTGCCACTGCCACCAGCTGTAGTTGCCACCTATTGCTTGGTCATTCTTTGGACATTCACATTCAAATGAAACACGCAAATTCCTATAAATTCCTTTGCATTCTGATTTTGATGTGTGGAAAGTAAAGTCATGCCATGCAACGATGAAATGAAATACAAAAAATGCACAAGGACATTAAAAATGTTCATCAAATAGCTTAGTATATTAACAATACTGTCGAAATTTGATGTTCCACTTTTTTAGTTGCCTCTCCTGAGATCATGACAAAAGTTGAATATCACACCGAAAGATATCATCGTGTGTGTTACTGAGTGGTATGTGGTTGATCGATGTGTGTTAGTGATAGGGAGATAGGATAGGATCGTTTCGTGCCAAGCTTCAGGCTGGCTTTGCATCTTTTGAAGTCACACATTTTCAAAATGTCAGTGGAAATCTGATTAAGGGTGCACAACAGGAAATAATAAAGAAGGTGTCTGGGGGGCAAATCCTAGAATTGTGTAATCAACACTGACTCAGTCAACAACCAAAAATGGCAGCTGTGTTGCTACAAACTCTGTGGCATGTTCGATTTTTAGAGAACTTTTTACTTAAGAGAAAAATAGATGTAGAAGTTCTTTTGCTATCCCACAATGGCGAAATTACAGTGCCACAGCAGCATGTACAGGCAAACAAAAGTGCAGAAAAAAAGACAACATAAAAAGAAAAAATAGAACGTAAAAATAAAAAGATAAAATTAGAAAATATGACGAATTCTACACATTTTTACAAATACTGTACTGTACATGAATGTTCTGTGAATATTGCACATGGATGAATAAGCGCACATGAAATGATCGCACATGAGGAAGGTAGTGTGGTTACTGATTGACTTTTTTTTTTTAAAGATATTTAATCTAAGAACTGATGTGTAATAATTACCTACAATTACATGTTAATTTGCCGTGGATAATTAAACCCAATGAAACAAACGCAATAAATGCAGTAGATGATGAAAATGTTCACCTGCAAAAGAAAACTTGGAATGTCGCAAAGAACTTATACAGTGCAAGTGTAGTGGCCACACCTCAATGTGAGCAGTGACATCACACATCATCGCACACTATTAAATTCTGGCACTGTCGATTCAGGATTCATCTGAGTTGGACATCATCCAGAAGGAGCTTGAAAGAGGTATGAAGCTTTTCATTCTCATGGTTGGGAATTTGGAGATTTTAAATTCTAAGAAAAAATTCTGATTCTTTTTAGGGTCATTTTTTAGAAATAATATGATGAGACAGCATTTAGCAAATGTGAAAAAGATTTATTTTTTATAAGAATGCTGTAACCACAAATATTGGCAAAGAGCTACAACTGTGATTAAAAGGTTGGCTTGTGACTGATGATATCATGATTGTTAGATAGTCCTTTATTAGATAGTCCTTTATTCATCCCTCAGTTTGGAAATTCAAATTGAAATTGTCATATTATGAATGTTTTTTTTCTCATTCTTGTGAACAGCAAGCCCATGACCTTTTGATTTTTTGAGCTTCATTTTTATTTACTCCAATCCAACTTTCACTGCATGCAACCAAATAATAAGGATCAACTAAATGAATGTAACGGTTGTACTGTAATCTTGAATGTGGAGAGAAGCCTCTATTTAGCAGTATTTTTAAGTCCTGATCAATTGAATTGACTGAAATAATTTCATTCATTCCAAAGATTTCATCTGAAAAAATATGGGTATGGTTAAGCCACACAAGCCACTCTGTGGTTAGGTTCAGCATTAATTCTGGTTGGGTTTGCGGTAAGTTCAGATAGAGGGTTTGTTGAGGGTTTTTTTCCACAGCTGTAATCACAAAAAAATAATAGGGTCATAATAACTCAAGATTCATGCTCAGGCCCTAATGAACCAACAAACTCTCTCAGTCGCAGGTGAGAGGATCTCTCGAAAATCTAAATTGGGGAGGAAAAAAGGAAAAGGTCCACATGTTATGCATGCAAGACTTTGTGAACAATTGCAGTTGCAGAGGCGTAAATTCACCAAGTTACTTTATTAGCATTAAAATGATGACTAATTGATGACACCTTTACGCCTGAATGAAAGATAACACTTTTATTTTATTTTTCCATTCCAGGAGTCAACACAATAATGGACACAAACAATAGTGTCACAGCTCAACCCGTCCATCACAGTAATACAAGTTTTCCGATGACTATGAAACGCCGCACATCAATCAGCTGCGGCAGTTCCGCCATCAGGCCATGACCATCACACGCTTCCTCCTCGGTTTCGTCGTACCGTTCACCGTCATCGTCTCCTGTTATGCTGTAATAATCCACCGTCTCCGGAGGAACCGCACCCTGGCCAGCCACTCCAGTCGCCCCTTCAAGATCATTGCCGTGATCACCACTTTTTTCCTGTGCTGGGCCCCCTACCACATCATGGCTCTGATCGAGTTGGTGAACCACATGGCTCCTCACACCAATGAAATATTAGACCATGTGACCACCATCGGCATGGCTCATTGGGTAGAGTGGCCATCTAGTAACTGGAGGGTTACTGTTCGATCCCTGGAGAGTTCATGTCGAGGTGTCCTTGAGCAAGACACTGAACCCCTAATTGGTCATTATGAGCAGGTAAGCGCCTTGCATGGCAGCTTCCGCCATCAGTGTGTGAATGGGTGAATGTGATGTACTATATAAAGCGCTTTGGGTACAGTTTCAGGTATAGAAAAGTGCTGTATAAATACAGACCATTTACCATTTATAAAAAATAATCAAAATACCAAACGTTTTTGTGAATTCCTTAAGTCTTGGTGAATATAAACTCAAGGGGAGATTGGCACCTTTGGCCAGAGATTTCATGCCAACAAAGAATGACATACATAATGTTTAAAATGTGAAGCAGGACCAGCTCATGTTTTATAGACTAAGCGGACAGTTTTGCAATCTGCAGATAAAAGCAGTTTCCCCCTCGTCAAATTGAAAGAGGAAGTCCATGGTTTCAAAATCTCAGTTTTCTACCCATCTGCTGAAAGAGTGCTGCCATCTAGTGGTACATGTCTTCCAAGCATCTTACAAGAGTTAATACTTCACACATTAGTTTACCATGGCTCCTTTATATCCTAGGTCTTTGGAGAAGCTACCAAAAAGGAAATTGATATTGCACCTGCGCCCTTGCCATCCATGTCAGCCGAATCCATGCAGTCAGTGGCTCTTTCTCTCAAACACTCACACATTTGACACATTGATATCAGGATGCAATGACATCTTTTATAAGATACCTGCTACACCCATAGCACCGGAGGGTGATGGTGAAGCTCTCTTTACAGCTAGAGAAGAGCAAAACAGTATGGAGTTAATTCGATAAAGCGGACGTCCCTCCCACCATTGATCACTCCCATTACATTTTGCAAGATGATGTGACTTATGAAAGGTATATACACATTTTGGAGAAGAAGGTACAAGAGCCTGCCCAAATTCACTCACTTGAAGTCCTCTAGTGTCTTATGTAAGTATAAGCGGACCACGAAAGATTTGAAAAAACAAATAATTAATTGCCATGCCATCACTCCTATTACTCACTGAAACAACCTGGAAATGATCACATGACCATTAGTTCAGCAACTCATTAGTATTTGTCAAGTAAGATGAAAGTAAGAAAATTGGCAGCGAGATACACACAAGATGTAACCTGATAAACATTATTTGCACTATGCATTTCAACTTTCAAGTACCCTAACTTTAGAAAACCATGCAAAGAAGTGTGGGAGAAGTGACGTTATTGACTGGCAATAAAAGAATTGAGCGATGAACGCTGTTTAGTGGTCACGTATTCCATATCGGTGTTGCTGTCTTCGCTGAATAGAAGAGCTCTGGCGGTTCCGCCTCTTCCTGAAGTCGCGGCAGTGGACCAGCTGGTTCCTCTCAGCGTCATCAAACCATCTCAGCGAGACACTACTGTGGAATGAGTGAGGATTCACGGTGAGTAGTGGCCACGCTCACAGATGAAGCGTTTTTGTTGATCGTTCGATGATAAGACGCCGCGTTCTCTTCGCTCCTCGGCTGTTCGCAGCCAGCAGCGTCTCCTCCTCATTCAGCGAGCTTCGGTCCGCTTCTCCGCCGACGATGGCGTCAACGTTTCGACTTCACGTGACAACACATTCCTCTGCCTCTGTCTGCATTCTGCGCATTCCGGTGCATCTTAGTATGTAAAAAAAAAAATACATTACCTTATCGCTCGATAAATAGTATGATGATGCGACTCATAATACATAGATGTGCACATCACGAATCATCATCATCGTGCTATGATCTATACTATGATCTATACGCAAATATAGCACCAATTATGATTAGCTAAATCAATGTGTGATGACGTCATGGCTTCCTGACCTCTGACACAGTTGTTTCGTTTTGTTTTGATCTGAGCTCTTTTTGGTGAACGGCCCATGTCTAATCTGTTTCCATTACAAGATAGCACCCTCTTAGTGTATCTGGTTGTCATAGCGACGCCATGAGAGACCGCCTCGTCGTCATCTTCAACAGACTGTGACGCTTCGCGATCCGTCCCGGGAAACACGACCTGTACTGCGCATGTACGAAGATGAAGTCACGCCCTCTAATCGGTCAGTTCAGCCTCTGCGTTTAGTAGGCTGGCTTGTGATTGGTTCGTGCGAAGCAGGTTGATAAACTTGAGTTAGATTCGTGGCTAAGGCCTATTCTTTACACTTTTACAAACAGATCTGCTGGAAAATCTCACATCAGATGATCCACACACACTTTATTCACTCAGTCTGATAGAAGGCAGCGGGCGGTCAAACACGGAGCTAACTGTGACAACTGATCCATCAGTCGTCAGCTGTCAGTGGACGGAATCCACACACACACGCACACACACGACACACAGCACACTCATCCACTTTTCTAATGAACCCCCGCGTTGCAGCCTGAAATAAATGTACGTTGGTTCGATTCATTATTGACATGTTATGTGTTAGCAATTGAATAGTTATTAAAAAAAAAAGTAGATGTGTTTCGCACATGCGCAGTACAAATCATGTTTCCGGGACAGGTCGTGTAGAACAGTGACATCTCTCCATGCTGGAGGTTACTGCTGCTTCATGCAACCTGCTAGCATAACGTGCTCATAACTCATAATGTGCACGATCAATGCAATGCTATTGCAGGAAAGACAGTTTTGAATTGCTTGAGCATATTTGGTGCACTGAAGTTTTTATCTATTCTTGCCACATTTATTGTGTTGGGTGTGAACATGGAGTTGCTGCCATTGATGCTTGGAGACGGAATCCCATTGGTCCCACTGGGATAAACTCATGATCTGAAATTAAGATATATTACTCCCTGGGGGGAAAAAATGTAAAAACTGACATGAAACAGTCATATTTTGAAATTTATTTCTCAACTAAATTAGCTAAATATCATATTTTATCATGAATTGTCGCTGCGAGCCCCAGCATTTCAGACCAAAACTAAGGGACAGACCTCTCAAATGCTTTAAGTTCCGCTTTGGCCTAAGTCTTTTCAGCTGGTAGGACTCTCCATGCCAAACATATGTCGATTCTAGCTTTTGTCTCTTTATTAGAACTTTGTTTTGTAATGGAACATATTTTCAGACTTCAGAGACATTTTGTCTGCCATACACAAAGTACTTGTGCAAGGCACATGTCCAGTCTGTTTCGAGCTGCAAAAGCCATTTCATGATCACAAAAGCTTTTTTTTTTTCTTTTTCTTATAGTCCTGCTGAAGGCCAAGATCTAGGATGTTTATACTATTTGTAAGTGTGTCTTTGAAGTGTGTACTCTGTTCTTTAAGGCATACTCACATTTTTGCTAACTTATTTCTCATCATTGATATAATTGGGTAACTGCCCAACAAGTTCTATCTGAATCTGAATCTGAAAAATATTTTACAGTGTCTCCTCATATTACTTCATAAGAAGACAAAGGAACAATAGTGTTATAATTAACTTTTGTGCATGGAGTAGTTCATGCTCAAGTAGAGGGCTCCGCGTAGTCTCCTTGTCAATGCAGATCCCTGCGCAGATGTGTTGATTCGCACCTCTTCAAATTGTAACAATACGGCATGGCGACGCATATGCAAGGGCTGTGATTGGTGCACAAAGCGACACTCTGCTCGTATGTCACCTACGATACAGTTTTTGTATTAAAAAAGTCAGATGTTTTAATTAGATTGAGTAATAAACTCCAACAATTCCCCCTCATTGTTCATTCTTGGTGCCCTGATGTTAACGTCTCTCCCGTTGGTGCTTCATACAGTTTGGTGAGTTTTTGGCTAAATCTCTGCTGCTTCAGCAACAGCTGCTTGCTATTGTTCACTGTGGCTCCTCTGATGTTTACGTATTGCCAATCGAGGCTTCCAGGGCAATTTAAGAGGTTCTACAGTCACCAAATATCCACTTCTATACTTTCCAACTCACGGTGACATGCAGCGTGCATTCAACCCCAGGGCAGAAATATGATCAGGCACTCCCCCATGGAGAGGCTATGCAGAGGGCTCCCGATGCAGAAGCATAAACTCGACTTTACGTACACAAACTGGAACTAGTCTCATTCATCATAGTCTGCTACTGTTGTACCAATAAGGTGTACTCACACTTGCCCCAGTTGCACCATCTCCATATTATAGTTTGAATGCCCCTACTCCCCAACTGGTCTACACTTGGATTGCTTCTTTCTGTAGCCCCGTCACGCCCAAGCACGGTTACCACTTAGTATAGTACACAAGGGCTGTCCCGATCCGATATTGATATCGGATATTGGTCCGATATCAGCCAAAAAAAGAATATCGGATTATATCAGACTGCATCTAAAATCTCCGATATAAACGCTCTGATAAAAGCAGTTCACACTCCAATACTGTAGGTGGCGGTAATAAACCAACGCTGGAGCCGCCTGCCAAAGAAGAAGAGCGAGCGGCTCCAGCACGTAGAGCTCACGTGATCACAACAACAACAGCGTGTGTGTTACGAAGAGAAGTGATGTTGGCCGTGTGGCAGCACTTTTCCCTAAAGTCGGACAAAGAAGTTGCAGCTGAGTGCAAACTTTGTCATGCACAAGTTTCCCGTGGAAGTTTAATACCACCAACCTCATCTCGCATTTGAAAAACCACCACAAACAACAGCATGAGGATTTTCAAAAGATCAGCGAGGCGAGTAAATGTAACCTCTACCTCCCTCAAACAACCAACGCTGGCCCAAACATTTGCAAAGCGTGACAAACTCCCACGGAACGGAAAAATCTCATTGGCTCTAACAGAGAAGAGCCCAGTTTAAAGTGCTGGACGACCAGCGTCTGTTGGTGGTAAGTAACGTCGGTGTTAAACACTTAATGTTAAACGCTTAATTGAGCACCTTGAGCCACGCTATGTTATCCCTAATAATTTTTTATTCATTTTTCCATTCAATTGTTTTGTTAATAATCAATGGGTCAGTTTTTCTCATAGCTCCTGTTGCTGACTATTGTTCTCTGTTCAAGACTCACTTGATCAAGCCTTTTCTAACATTCCATGCTACAACATAAGTCATATAAGTATGTATGATTCGTGGCGTGCTGATATCGGATTGATATCTGTATCGGCCGATATTCAAGGCTGCAATATCGGTATCGTATCAGAAGTGAAAAATAGTATCGGGACAGCCCTATAGTACACCATAGTACGACATACGTGACCATGTGTGTGCTGCAGTATTAACAGCTTCATGGGGGCTGGATCTGGAATTAGTGATAAAATACAAGAACCAGCCAGACCACAACTGTTATGTGGAGGCAGGGTTCCAGCTGCAGTTGGGTGCCAGTCTGAGAGCAGGTGGTTTAATTGTGTTGAATTATGTTGAGAGATTTAGTTTATTTTTAGAAACATGGATCCATAAATTAATGTTTCCAGCTGAGCGACTATTGCATCCATGTTGCATGACCATTCTTGTGCTTGTGCATTGGCAACTGTACCGTGCAGAAGCACACCTGCCTCAACCAACACCTGCCAGGGAAGTGTACCGTACTTAAACACCGAATGGAGCACTCACACCAGCCAAAAGACTGTATTTTGTGGGTCCAACCTGGTCATGTAATGGATTGTGTTAACCTGCAGCACTCAGATCTGATGAGATTGGGTTATTTCAACTTTTCATCTTCTTATTATTTTCAGACTAGCTACTCAACATTACAAAACAAGTATTTGCCACATCTAGGAAAGGCAACAGGCATAGGAAATGTATCTCTTGGTTCTTGAGAGAAAAAAAAATGCTTCGATTTTTTTTTTGCTTCTGTAAGTAAACTGGTGATTTTTCAAAATCACCAGCTTAGTCCTTGGCTCGGTCATTGAATCGGGTTACAGGCACAGGCAAAGGAACCAGCTCCTCTTAGGACCACAGGGTCGAGATGGTGTGTTTATTGGAAGTCGGAACTCGGAGCTCCGAATAACATAACATCAGAACTGAGCGCTTCCCAGTTTAAAAACTGGGACACCATGGAATGTGGAATAAGAAGAGAAAGGATGTTAATGAATTGAAATGAAAACCCCAATGTTTGTGCTTGTAGATGCTAGATTTCAATGCTTTTCTGACTTCAAACTTCCGACTTACGAGTACAACTGAGCACACCTTGTAGCAGAAACACCGGGGCTATCAGTTTCTCCTTCTTGAATCGGTGTAATGTGGATTGATCACTGACAAGGCTACTGCTGCCATTTCAACTTTGTGCTGCAATTACAGTTAGCCTAACTAACGGAACATAGATCCTCTTTTTTTACCTATGTTTGTCGCCTTACGTAGGGACAGTGTGGGGAGGGGGTTGGATCCGTGTCACTGTAAATCTGCGGAGAACATGTCCCCCCCCGTCCCCCGTGCTATCTGCGCCTATGACTAACATAATGCCAAAACGGAAAAACAGAAAGCTCAAATATAAACAAACACAGAGGGATTTTGACAATGCTCAGGACACCATGACTCCCCCACACTTTGCTTTAGCTATTATTTGTTTGATCCTATGTTAAACTATAAACTATTATATAGAGCACCTTTAATGTTGCTGGACAAGCTGCAGAGATGCAGACGCAGTAGATTGCAGTTTTTCAATGCTCTGATAATCCTGGAACAAAAATTTGAATTTTTAAAATAAAGTTGACAGCGGATTTGAAATATAAGCAATATGCTCTTGCCTAAAAAAGTTGAAAAAGAAACTGTTGTCTTTCGACATTTATTCCTTGATTAGGGCAATATTTCATGGGTGCCGCACATTGATGACATAACGATGCATTGATAGTTGCATCCCACAGCCTCGCTGTTTCACCCCCACCACCATCTGGCCACCCCTCTGACCTCGTGACTCACTAGAACAACACCCTCTCCTCCTGTCTGGACCTACTCGCCCCCCTGAAAACAAAAACAGTCACATTCACCCGCTCCGCCACTTGGTACACCCCAGCACTTCACCAGATGAAATCAAAGACTGGAAAGACTTCACAGAAATACCGAACTCACAATTCGACAATTCCGACCACCTCCGTCAATACAAAGCAGCTCTCAACTCTGCCCGGTCATCATACTACTCCCACATCATCCACTCTGGCTCCAGTAACCCCAGGACCCTGTTCTCCACCATCAACTCCCTTCTGACGCCCCATGACAACACTGCTGCAACCTTCACACCTGACAAATGTCGACAGATGTTTTGGACGTTTTTCAATCCAAAATAGACTCCATCTACATTCACCCCCCGCCCCACCTCTGTGCTCCCCCCTCTCCTCTGTTCAACCTTTATCCTAGTTCTCTCCCATTTCTCCTGCCCACCTCTCCCAGCTACTAACCGGCATGAAGACTCCCACCTGCACCCTGGACCCCATCCCTTCCACACTCGTCAAGACCTGCCTCCCACTCGTCTCTCCACTCATCATCTCCATCGTCAACTCCTCCCTCTTCTCTGGATTGGTCCCCGACTCCCTCAAACAAGCAGCCGTCACTCCTATTCTCAAAAAAACAGGACTCGACCCTGACATCATTTCCAACTTCCACCCCATCGCCGCCTTCGACACCATCCACCACTCCATCCTCCTCTCCTGTCTGGAAAAATCCCTCAACATCACCGGCACAGCGCTTACCTGGTTCAAATAATACCCCTCAAACTGACAACAATTCATCTTCATAAACAACCACTCCTCCTCCACTGCTCCCCTGTACAAAGGTGTTCCCCAAGGTTCGGTGCTTGGCCCCCTCCTGTTCATCATCTATGTCCTCCCCCTGGGCAACATCATCCGTTGTCAAGGTCTCCGATTTCACAGCTATGCTGATGACGTTCAGCTCTACATATCCACAGAATCCATCACCTCATCCACCCTCTCCATCGTCTCCAATTGCCTCTCCTAAATAAGAACCTGGATGCACGACAACTATCTTCAACTGAACTGTGACGAATCCGATATAATCATCATTTGTCCCCAAACCCCTCACCCAGTCCATTCCCCCCTTCGCTGTCACCACTGGAAATTCATCCCTATCTCCCTCCTCCCACACCCATAACCTTGGACTCATCTTCGACACCAACCTCACTTCGAACAGCATATCAAACAGGTCACAAAGACAGCCTTCTTTCATTTGAAAAACATCGCCCATCTCCATCCATATCCCTTCCCCCCCGCAGCAGAAACCCTGATTCACGCCTTCATCACCTCCAGATTAGACTACTGTAATAGCCTCCTCTATGGTTTACCCTCCAAACTCCTCAACAAACTACGGCTGGTCCAGAACTCTGCCACCCGTCTCCTCACCCACACCCGTTCACGTGATCACATAACCCCTGTCCTCCTCCGATTCCACTGGCTTCCCATCAAACAACGCATCACCTTCAAGATACTCCTTCTTGCCAACAAAGCCCTCCATCACCAGGCCCTTTTTCAAAAACTCATTTATTGAAAATTGCTTTTAATATTTAACTGTCTTGTGTTTTTTATTTTACTGCTTGTTCTTTTGTTTTATTGCTCTTTCGTAAAGTGTCTTTGAGTGTTTTAAAAAGCGCTGTATAAATAAAATGAATTATTATTATTATTGTTATTACTATAATTCTTTGTGATCAATCAGTGGGCTGCAATGTGTTGACGTACCATTCTAGTACTTACTTGTACCCGGGAGGCCTGGTTATTGTTTTTTTGTTTTTTGTTCCAGCACAGCGGATAGCAAAAAAAGGTGGTACCAAGTACTGGGTATCTTTTCCTAATGGAAAGGCAAAAAAGGCGAGTGGAGTAGAGCGGGTACCATGTAGTGGAAATGCGCCATTTGTCCCCAATATGCCAAAATTATGGCAAAAGGCAAATGTCATGCATCCCTCTGTTTGGTAAAACATCCTTGAGAAGTCTGATTAAGATTGATTTTGTGAGATAGGATGTTGGTTTGAATATGGAAATCACTGAGGTTAAGTTTGTTGACGATGTTAACTTTAACCTGTAGGTGTTGGAAGTATAACAATGGGGCTCTGCTTGTGAGGGGATAAAGTCACAGCATTGTCCTCTTTCTAATAATGCCTTCTCATTGCCTGACCTAGTTTGCATGTGTTCATGATGTCTTATGCCTGTGGTGATTGTTATTTATGAGAAAATGAGATGTGATTGTTAGGTTATGGTACCTCTTACCAATCAGCATAGCATGTCTACTCTTCTTTGGGCCTGACTGGATGGGCTCTAGGTATTTATTCTATGCAGACTGGTACCCCTTGGTGGTCATTAAGACACAATGCCATTTTCCATTAAAAATAGGCATACTTTTGTAAAACAATGACCTTTAGTTTCAACACATTTTCAATCATTTTGAAAAGTTTGAAAAGTCAGGAGTTTCAGAGACTGAGTATTGCAGCCAAATCCAGTTTAATGGAGGGACCACTGCTTCAAAGATGGGGGAAGGTGTGTGTGGGGGGGGGGGGGGTGAAATGCCTCCTTGCAACTCCTGCAGTGTCATCCAAGTGTCCCAAATTCCCAACATTTAAGTTCATTGTGGAACAGTAACATTGTAGATTGATAGATTGTATTAATTCTAAATGATACAGCTTACCATCTCATAGTCATTGGCATGCTGCTTAAACTTTGATCTCATGGTTTTTGTTTTTCTGTTGTTGGGGTTTTGTTTTTTACCTTTCTCTTGTTGTATTCCCCCAGGTGAGGATACAAAATGGGAATCCTCGGCAGAAAGATGAAGATGCGGCCATCAAGAAAACATTTTGTAACATTTTTTCTTTTCTTTTTTTTTTACATTTTCTTTATATACTTCCCTCACTGAGAGACAAGAAGAAAGATATGGCAATTGAAAGCTTCTTCAGCAATTGGTAGATCTAATAATGTGAATGGGTATGGGCATATACTTGAAATACTTCAAATCCACTGAATCAGGAATCATGAAAAACTGTACAAAAAAACCACCTGAACGCAGACTTAGAAAAGGGCGTAATCAAAATGGAAAATTGCATAATTGGAGTAGCTTGATGGGACACTGGGGCGACTGTATGGGCATATACTTGAAATACTTCAAATCCACTGAATCAGGAATCATGAAAAACTGTACAAAAAAAACACCTGAACGCAGACTTAGAAAAGGGCGTAATCAAAATGGAAAATTGCATAATTGGAGTAGCTTGATGGGACACTGGGGCGACTGGGACGACTCTAAAATCCAGTAAAAGGGACAGAGAATACAGTACTGTACAATTACTACCACTGCTCTTACGTTGAACAAAAGTAAAAGTCTAAAGAAAGTATTTTCCTACAGGCCAGGGGGTTTTTTGGGGGATGAAATTGCAACTTATTGACTAGCAAGGTTAAAAATAGTTTAGGGGTATCCTCTGTACACTTTTCATTGCCATGAACCACTGTCGATAGTGTTACCAGTCACATTTTCTTGGCAGGTTTCACTTACTGAAAAAGTATTTACCATCATTTACCAACATCTCTTGCCACCAAGCTTTTTAATTGTGCCATTAAAGGTTTACAGGTAACCATGGGTTTTTACCTTTTTCTTTGACACTCTTCCAATTTTTGGTCATTTAAAGTTTTTAAATTAACTTTAAACGATGGTGAATAAATTTGTATTTGTCTTTCAGAAAATAGTTCTTGTCTATTCATTGCTGTGAGACAGTGGACATTGCTGCAAGTTCTTCTTTGTGGCACTGAATACTCTATTGAAAACATGTACACGAAATGATTATGTGGCTTTTCAAACTATATTCAAGGTTATATATTCCTTAACCATCCTTGGGTTTCTGAAAGGCGCTATATGAATTCAAGCTTTTATTATATTATTATTATAACAAGAATAAAAGAATAAAGACAAAGCAGGCAAAGGTTTGTAAGAATATTCATCAGAATACATTTGTGCCAATAGACTTTATTCATTTCAATTAGGTTGCTTGCTGTGTGGGAATAAAGTGAGAGAGTGGATATTAGTACCTGAGTTAATAATCAGCAGACTGTAACAGAAAAGAACTGCGCACTGCTTACTATTTGGATACATTTAGATCCCTCCCCTAAGATCATGTTCTACAAACAAAGGGTATGCGAAACCTGATTTGCTGTTGCTGTTGCTACTGTATGTCTGATCAGTAGAGCAGCAAGCACTGTGAGTGTACTATTGCTCTAGAATTGTCCTGTTTGTTTGCTTTTTCCTTTTTGTGAAGACCTTATCATTTGTAACATAGTATACTTCAAAGGGCAGGCTACTCTGATTTTGTTGGGTTTTTGTCCATTAGATCTTGGACCTTGGACACAAATCTGACAGCAAAATACTTTTCTCTGATATGACTTCTGAAGACTAAAACCCGCTATCGGAACCTCAAATGATAATTGTCATCAAAAAGAGGCCCTAGCTGCTTTTTTCCTTTAATTTGTTATTTGTGTGTAGTTTAAGCTTAGCAGTTACATTGTCCAAGCCCTGTAATAGATTTTTTCCAGCATAGTACCACCTCCACTCAACTGACTTTTGGTGCCACATTTTTTTTCCCACACCACATGGTACTGCTGAGGGATAATCATCAATCATCAGCGTAAGGATACCAATGGGATCATGTTTTTGATTCTCTTTGTGTTTCTACAACAAGGAGACAGATTATTACTTGGTAAGAGGCTGACTACAGCACGACAAAAGACATTCAGAGTGTCCTACAGTAAAAGTGTAGGGCCTTGAAAGGTCAGATGTGAGGAGGACACTGGCTGCAATTCGATCACAAAAAAGGCACCATGTCTTCAGGCTTTGGCCAAAGGGAGACTGAAAAAGGCAACTGCAGAAACAAATCTGAAGAAATCGAAAGCTTTTGTTGCTTCTACCCAAAGTTTCTTGTGAACCACACGAAGAAATAGACTTTTCATGCTTGACAGTGCCTTTCAATCCTATCTTGCCTCAATGCACATAGTTTATCCTCTAGGTTGAATGAGGATAAATATATGCTTCCCTAGCTCTGTTCTCTTGTACAAATAGAGGTCCAGTTGGCTGCAAAAGACCAAAGGCCATTGCCAAAACCAGGCTTCAAAATAGAAGTTAACAAGCCAATGATGCTTCCACCGGTTCCAATACAATGTACTCAACATACATGATTGGGCTAAAAAAGGCTTGATGCTACTTGCTGATTATCTGTATTTCCTATCAAAAATTATAGTACTGAAGGACTTTTATTCCCAAACCAGAAGAATTCATTGTTGGACCTACTAAAGAGGCCATGTATACAATATTGATAATTGTGATGGTTCATACATACCTAAGCAGTTTTTTTTATGGTCAACAAGCTCATAGTTAGAGCTCTACAGCCCATAGATTTCTGATACTCGGACTGAACAGTCTGTTTTTGAGTAGGCAGGAGCTTTGGCCATTCATGGTCCTGCCTTGTAACAGAAGAATCTTGTGAGTGGCTAGCTGCTCAGAGCTGTAACAAACATTCCGCCCTTTGAAGCCAATCACAACAGAGCATGGCTGCTTGGGGAGTTTTGATATATTGTGGTGCAGTGGCGGACTGGGGCAAGAAAGTAGCCCAGGAATGTAGTACAAGACTGTTCCACTTAGTATTAGGCAGTACCAGACTGGCCCACTCAGTACACAGCAATGGTGTCA
>CAESWR010001238.1:18703-29012 GCA_903171835.1 Mullus surmuletus
TTTTCGTCTAGATTGCACATTTCATGGTTGGTAAACACACCACAGACAATCTTATACATGCAAAATCTCAGAAAAATAAAATTTTCCCATGACCCCTGTACACATCTTTCACTGGCCACCCACCAACCAGCATGTTTTTGACTTGCTGAATTAATGGCTTAGAAGTTACCCTCTACTACCATAACCATGAATATGGGGAATCCATTTTGACATCATGATACCAGATCAACACATCTCCACATAATTCTTCTGGCCCTAATGAACTAGACAGATGCGTAGCTAGCTACCAAGCCATTTCACCCAATAACCATAGTCACCAGTGTAATACAATTTAAGTAAAGCATTGGTAAACCTCAGGAGCTAAAGACTAGAGAGTCATGAGTGGGTCAAGGCTTCCTGAAAAATAATGTGCTCAGGTGGGTTGGCTCAAAGTTATGGGTATATTATTATGCAACATCCATTAGCATTGCTTGCATTCACCTTTTTCAAGTGACTCACACTAACACATGCATGCACAGTTGTGAAGATTCTACATGTCAAGAAACAGCATTATTGAACCATCAACCTGGATATATCACAAAACGTCCTGCTTGCCCTGTCTCATGACACAGCCACTTGCTGCTCATATTGCAAGGCTGTGTGAAAATGCTTGAACAGCCCAATTGTCTACATGCGCATGTGTCCTTTCTGGAGTATGCAGTGAATTAAAAAAAAAAATCTTTCTCAGCAAAAATGATATGATAATTTGATTCCTCCCTCCTTTACCCCGTTAAGGGTAATCCATTTTCAGATAGTCTTGGTTTCCATAACCTCAGAGCCTTATAAACAGTTGCCTGGAGGTGTGTGATGTTTGAGCAGATTCTCACTGCATGGGTCTGACAGTCAGGATTGGCCTATGTGAGCCGGGGAAAACAGCTGTGCAGAAACACAGGGGTTAAAACCACTATCATCAATTCATTTATGTGCAGGTGTCTTTTTGATTGACTCTCAGTTGTCATCCAACTAGGTCTGACAAGGACATTGTTCAATACTCATTTAAAGAATTGTGTGCTCTAATTTCAATATAGTCACTGGGTGGAGCTCAGTTCAGGCAAGACAGTCTATATCTATGGACTGCACCAAACAGGAACAGTGTTCTCACTCCCCCCCCCCTTTCCTTTTTTTAGCAGACAACGGTGCTCACCCATACTATTGAAGGGTTTTCTTCTGGGAACAAGGGGTTCTCATGTACAGTTCTGAACATAAGCAGGGGTGGCGCCATTTTGTAGCAGTCTTGCTCACAAAATGGTCGAATGCAACTTATTAACCCTTAAGAGGCCAACCAGGACTCAGTCCAGAAGAAGCAGATCAGGGTGTCTGCCACAGTGACTATGATCCTGCACGCACGGCACCAAGACAATGGTACTGAAAGTGAACACGGGGGCACTGCAATCTCAGTGAGGACTTCACACACTGGCGCAATGCTCGCTGGAGCCTGACAGCAGTGCTGGAAAAAACTGCGGCAGAAGGAGAGAACCCTGCCTGCCGTCCGGAAGTCGTCGTGTCACGATCGCGCACCAGGCTGTGGCGGGGACAGCCACGGAGTGCTGGTGGGCGGGCTCCGACCGACTCCCTGCGCACTGTCATTGGTTGTGATCGCGCGATTTTGTAATCTACGCAAAATTACGTGCACGTTGTCTGAAAATGCGCAAAGAGGGAATATGGCGGTGGAGCGAGGTATAATACCAGCATCCACGGGAGAGAGAAAAGTGTGACTTTCGCTTTACACACCGACGCTGCTCACGGAGAGACTCCCGTCCGCTCCCAGACCAGCAAGGGGCTCTTTTTGAGGGACTACTGAAGACGGCAGACGCAGGGAAGGAGGGCAGCAGCTTTTTCCTGCCTCGGGAGAGAAAAGTGGAGATGTAACATCTTTCTGGAGCAGCTCCGTTACGTGACTGTTACAGCGGAGCCGCGCGGGGACGGCGCGGTGCAGCGGTCTGGTAAGGGTTCCACTCCATCTGCAGGGAAGCCGTTAGCTGCTGTTGTGAAGGTAGCTAGCTAGCTAGCTAGCTTCTATGTAGCTAGCTAGCTCCATAGAACACAGCACCTGAGCGGGGGTCAGAGGAACACAGTTAAGTCCGGCTCAATGGCAGCAGATTGTAATGATGCTACACGTGGCTGGGGACACAAGCTGCTCCTCTGCTGTCTGTGGCTGTTGTTGTTGTCGGTGTGCAGACTGCACCAGACCACCTTCCTTTTGTCTGCCCTTCTATGTGCAGGGTTACTTGTAGCAGCAGAAGAGAAGAGCATCCAGGGGGTCTCACACTATCATCTCTCATTAAATGCAGTCACTGTGTTTATTTTAGTCCACCTTGAATATTCACAAAGTGGATTCCATGAAGTCTCATCAAAGGGTCACGTGAGATCAAGTGCCTGTCCTGAAGCAGCTTTGTTGATGTGTTTGTTTACTGTTGAAGGGGGGGGGGGGGTAAATTCATGTCATCCATCAGGAATGAAAATCCCACACACACTCCTATTAGAGTTGTCTGTTTTATGTGTTTGCTTCCATCCACTAAGTTCAATATTAGAGGCTGAATTAAGTGTTGACATAAAACTTCCAATCATCCTGGTTGCTGGATCACAAAATACAATACATGATGATGTCCCACACATCAGACAGCGCTCCCGTGAAACTTGCCTACAGGCTCTTCCTCAGATTTACTCTCACTAATGTTTATTGTTTTTTTAAATTTATGATCTTTCAAAGATAAGCTGAGAGTGAGAAAAACGCACCAAATAAACAAATTTGTATTGGCATCATCTTGCAGCAGCATTATTGTAAACTCTAATATTGGTAGTGGCTCAATTTAGCGTTTATGAAGCCACAATTTACATCAAAAGCTTTAACAGAGAAATGGCACACTGCATTTTCAAAGAAACTGGTGACAGTGGAATTTTGAATGTACCAGGGCATCATGTACATTGAGGATTAATTAGCCATTCTTGGTTTTGAAATATTTGGTAAGCAAGTTTTGACTTGCAACATAAAATTGTTATTTTTGTGGTGTAATACTTTTCTTAAAAATGATCAGTGACACTGTCATGGATCATGTCAAAAAGCAGAACCATGCCATTTTATAAAATAAGTACTAGAAATGAGTGTGTCTCTCTTTCCTTTGCCCATAAGGCTATCGCAACCACATCCAATGGATTTGATGGGTTCTGTGCCTGAAAATGAGCACACACCAGGTTGCTTTCATATTTCCTATCCAAATCTCTTTGTTGTTTTAATTAAGTGTTATAAGAGATATTCAGTGTTAATCTAGCATCAAATAGCTAATTGCTATGAGGGTTTATAGGAAGAGCCATGGGGTCCTTAGCATTGACTGCAGTTATATTCTCTCTGTTTGTTGACATCCAAGCCCACTTGCTCTCTGTTTTGGTAGACAACCAGGCTGTGCATGTGTGTTTGGGTGCACTCACAGTAGGCCCAGTTGAATTGTAATGTACTCAACCACAATTGCCACCTACCCCGCCTCCTGCTGGTCTGCATATCCTGCTGTCACACTGCCTTTTTAAACCTCTCTCAAACACTATTGCTACTTGAATACAAACCAAATCAAAGTAACTAATAAGTGATGCCACTTCAGATGAATCAATACATGTGCAAGTGTCTGCGTGTCACAAGCAACAGTCAGTCCCTCCAGTATTTTGCAGGCCTTTTTTGAGATTAAATGCGGTTACATGCACACAGAAATTGGACCACGCGTCTGACTCAATTGGTGTACATAATTTATGGAAACAGCTAAGGCACATTCACACACATGCAGTCGGACTGCGGCTGGAGTCAAGACACCTCCCCCCGCTAGGTGGGCACATTGTTATTGGGCCACACAAGTTGACCTTTGATGTCACACCACAGCAAAACATAAAGTGAGCTGCTGTAATCAACAGCAGCGATGGACGAGTTTACACGTCAGTACTCGGCATACTGTTTTTATCTTTTGCTTTTGGAGCACCTTAGAGCCAAGATGAGCACCGTCTTATTGCTGGTGAACGTGACGAAGGTATATTGTTACAAACTGCCCCATATTCTATGTTGCATCTTTTAATTGAATTGAATTACACACATCTACAGGGGTTGGTATGTTTGGGCAGGTCGGGGCATCTGGTGCTGGGTAGATGATGGAGCATTAGCTCTGTGATCGTGGTGATTTGCACTGGATAAAAACAATAAAGTCATGTTGTTTTAGGAAAATGTTTTATTATTAGTATTACGCTTAGATAATACACACTGCACACACTACCCGCGATGGTGGCTCCAACCGCTGAATGGCATCCATGATTGTAGCTGTTAAAGCAGAACTGCCCCGCCAAACACAGGGGAGATGGAGAAGAGAGTATCTCTAGCTTGTGAGGTTCCTGCGTCTGGTCTTCCTCCAGGGTCTCCTCCACGTCCAACTCACTCGCATTCGGGGCTACTGTCACAGAAAAACGATATATGGTCAGTTAGCACCGATGTCATGAGCAACACTCTGAAGAGTTTACAATTTTGGTAGTAGTTGTATGTTGGGTAATTAAAAAGTTAGCTTACCCGAGTCAGAAGCGCAGACTGCAAGGTCGACTCTGCTTTCGCCAGTCTCCGCGTCGTTCCAGTGAAGTTTTGCCATCTTACCTGGCTCTCGGTTTCCATGGCAAAATGTGGTAAACAACTCGGTCTAGCGCTTTGATTTCTAGTCAAGCTACCGTGTTTACATGCACACGTAAATCGACTTTGAATCAAGCTATCTGGGGTGGGTAGCTTGATTAGAATTGGAGTTCTCTGGTCCGATTGTTGTCCAGCTACGGCGTTTACATGCATTACGTAGTCGACCTACTGAGGTAATTCGTTTTTCTCGTGTGCATGTAACTGCACTTAGTGTTGCGCCCTAAAATGCCTGATGTTGCAGGAGCTTTTCCCAAAAATTGCTTTTAAAGTTATTACTGGAAAAAAAAATGTAAAAGAAGACATTGAGAAATTGTCCTATAAATAACCTTATCAACATGGCAAATAAAAGATTACAACTACAAAAATGCTGCAAAATAAGGCTTTACTTTAAGTTGTGTTAAATTGAAAGTGCACAGAACCTCACAGCTCTACATGAAGGTGCCTGTAAAATGTTCTGCTACTGTGTCATGTCATGAAGTCTAAAGCCCAGTTTATACTCCTGCATGGTGTCTCCGTGGGGTTGTGCCTCATCATAGCTTTGCATCAGGGTTGAGTGGCGCGTTGCACGTCACAGCGAGTTGGAGAGCCTAGAGGTGGATATTTGGCGACTGTGGAAGCTCCGAAACTGCTCAGGAAGTCTCGATCGGCAACAAGTAAACGTCGGAGTGCCACATCAGTCTTCGTGAACGCGTTGCTGCGATGCCAGAGTCCTGCTTTTCGTGATCCTTCGCTGTTATTTTGGTTGGCAAGTGTCAAACGATGGACTCGCACATTCTGCTTCTCTTAAACGTAAACACAGAAGTAAGACGGAAGGTAGCTTGTCAGTGTCAGCTCAAGACGATGCCAATGATTGGTCAAAGTTGCAGGAAAGCTGCGGTGTTTGCTTCAAATTGCGACACCGCACTAAATTAGTGGGTTCATGAAATCCTGGAGGGTCTCACCAGTAGGCTGTGGAATCTGTGACAGTTCTGATGAAGCACAGTTTGCACTGTGGTTCTGTCTTGGAGAGAGACACAAGACAGCAGATTAGTGGAGACACTTCCTACTTCATATCAATAAAAATAAGTTCCAGTGGAGTCACAGCAGAAGCAACGGCGCCACGCACACTTTGTCACACCAACAGCACCTCTTTCAAACGAGGCATACCAGGGAAGTGTACCGTACTTACACTGGCCACCAAATCCAGATCTCAGGTGTGCTGTGTGCTTGAGGTCAGTATGGATGGTCTAGTGTGAGTACATCCTTTGTTGCATATGACCCCCTCCCTTCAAACTAGTGAGGCCTCGTAGCAGTCCTGCATATAGAAACGTTAATGGGCATTAGGGATGGCTTAAAATGACCCCTCTTGACCCTAATGTTGTCCTTTCGTGTCATGTCAGTGGCATGATGGAGAAAGTTAGAAATTAGTCTTGGGCCGAATGGCCGATACGCAATCATTGCACCGATGCTTGGGTCTAAGATGTAGTGCATCTGTTGGATTGATGTGCATTGGTTTGAATCTGGGCTGAAACCAAGATGCATCGCCTTGTTATAGCTGTGCATCGGCAAAATCTGATTCATTATTAATATATATATTTTTTCAAATCATTATTTTCCGGCCAATTCAGTGTTACTTAAGTTGTTTTTCATGTTGCGGAACGACAAATACACTCAGGAATATCAACATCCGGCAGACTACTGCTGCCGCCTGTCAGCAGGAAACACACGTAGCTTACCGTTCATGCCAGCGCAAGCTTCCCTCTTTCCACCGGTATCCCCGCAAAGATGGCAGACGAACAAAAAATCCAAAGCTTGCCTCGCCCTGCACAGCTGTTAGTGACCGGAAAGACTTCTGTCTATGTTAAACAAGCCTCAGCTCCACTGCAGGGCAGCCTTAAAGTGTTTTGTTTTCCTGTCTTAAAATACATGGAGGGCAATATGTTCTTGAATGAACAATAAAGTTAACTTGAATTTGCAGAGAATTGCATTATTAGTTTGTATTGAATCCTGATTGCATCGTGACTGCACCGTGGTAGGAAGATAAATCATATCGTATTGAACCGGCAGGTGCCTCATGTGAATCGTTAGTATATCGTACCTTAGCAGACATATCAAGATGCATATCGCATCTTACTTGGGATGGAGATTTCCATCACTATTAGAAATATGCTCAGTCAACGGAATATTTTGCAATTGGGATATATGGGCTTAGCACATGGGCACAGACTTAATGTATTTTCCTTCCAACAAGCACCTTCAGTGAGTAATGTCTCAAGTTCGGGATTTACACAATCACTATCTTTCTGCGCTCCTGTTTGTGTGCCCCTGGGCCTTGAGAGAGTGTGAAAGCACTACTATCTGTGGCAACATGGGGGGGTTGATATGGGGCTGCACTCTTCATGGTGTATGGTTCTCTGGTTGCTCTACAGTGAAACCATCCCCCTTTTTTGTCTCCATATGTAGTGACAATGTCACTCTACTAAGAGGGAGGAGGGAGTGTGATGGAATGCTGTCAGTCTAGCCAAGTGTTCAATTTCTCTGTCATACCTCTTGTTGCCCATAGACCTGGGATCTGGGTGAAGTGATTATTATTTCAGTTTGCTCCACCTTTAAAGGACAGTCATTGTAACGTGCCATCCTGCTCTGAAAAATTTGCAGTTCAACAAGCTGTGCAAGCTCTCTCTCTTCTTTTAGTTGAAAGATACTTGTAATGATTCTAATTTTCTTGTGACTTCAGATGGGATATCTTGAGTTCCAGTTTGTCTGGACCACAGCATAACACAGTGGTGTAGATAATAAATTCACTTCTTCATATAACCTCCATTTGCTGAGGATCTTATTACGCATGGTCCTGGACTTAATTCCTTCTTTTGACTGTAAACCTTTTTTCTTAACACAAGTTGAGCTTTCCTTTGCCTTTTCCATGATCGATCAAGCTTTACCCATTTATAATCTGTTAATCATCCATACTCCGTTGGGATTTTAAACTCTTTGGTTGATTTTGACATTTTCCAAGTGCCCTACCAGTACACAAATCACTAAATACTTTGAACGCTGTTGCAACAAGATATTTGATACATCCGCAAGTTATTCAGTATGATTTATGCAGCTTTTAAAGCTCCTTGTAGGGTTTGTTCGAGTCTGAGGTAGTTATAAAAATTATGAGTTAGGTTTCCAAGGCTTCCTCTGGGATTTTGTCCAGCTGCAAGGGCAGCCTCCTTCAAATTGTCTCCTCAGATAATTTATGTCAGATTGACAGTGAGTGTGTATTGTCCCATTCACCCTATTGCACACAGCATCAACAAGCAATTTAACTTGCTCAGTATCACGTCACAGTGCAAAAAAGGGGAAGTGGTCTGGTCAGCAAAGCGCATAGACAACGTCAAAGATCACAGACACAAATTCACTCTATAAAAAGGGCAGTCGACTTCATCTTTCGAGGATACTCCGATCCGTTGTCAAGGCCACTGCTGAAGACTTTCTATAACAGTGTTTGGGTCAGCCATTTTCTATGCAGTGGCCTGCTGGGGAGGACGAAGTTCAGAGAGGGACAAAAAAGACTGAATAAACTGGTGAAGTGAGCGAGTTCTGTCCTTGGCTGCCCTCTGGAATCAGTGGAGCTGGTGGGGAAGAGAAGGGTGCTAGCGAGGCTGAGGTCTATCAGAGACAATCCTGTACACCACCTGCATGAGACTGTGGAGTCTTTTAGCAGCTATTTGAGCAGCAGGCTTTTACACCTGCATTGCAAAAAAGGGCACTACCGCAGGTAGTGATGGGTATCTTTCACATCTGAACCAATATGGTACCAATACTCGGTACCTGCAAATCGATACCGGTATTTTTCAGTACCTGTTTCCTGTACTCTTTTGTATATGTAATCAAAGTTATTTTGTATATTAAAAAAATGTCAAAACTTTTTGAACATTTATTTCTCAATAACGTGGAGAACTTGACAAAAATGTGTGTGAGAAAGTAAGTAACCTAAAAATAAATAGATTCAAAATGAATAACTGTATACTGTACGTTTTGTTTTTTAGAACCTATAACAAATAAACAAACCGATTAACAAGCCACCATTGACGTAATCATGCTCTTCTGCGTCAAATGCCGTCACCGCGGCCGCACGCAAGACGAGACGTGGCGGTGCGTTCAAGTGTAAAAAAAAAAAGAAGCTGGCGTTTAGGTGACGAAATGTGGTATTGATTGACTTCACGTGAATCGATACTTGGTACTTCGAGCCCAATTCAGTCGGTAACAAAAAAGTACCGAATTTCGGTACCCATCCCTAACCTCAGGTCTTTTTTGCCAACTGCAATCAGACTTTCTAACATAAACTCCTCACCTAGTCCACCATATTGCTGCTGTACTCAGTGGCTGGCATCTTTGCTCTTGTCTGAATGTTTATATTATATTGATATCTATTGGATTGCACCCTTGATTTTTTTTGCGTGCATGCGTGCATGCGTGAATGTGTGCGTGTGTGCATGAGTGTATTTGCAATACTTCTTTTTCTGTCATGTTTTTGTTTATTGTTGCTGCTGTGACAAGTGAATTGCCGCGATCTGGAATTAATAACTTTGATCTTATTTAAGTAGTAATTTTCGGGTCTTAATGGCTGTTTTCACACTGAAGGCAAATATGATTTTTTGCTCAAATCTGATCATGAACAGCAAGAGATATACCCACTGCATCTGGTTTTCCAATTAATCAGGGGTTTTAGTCATGGTCAGGAATACTGCTGCCGCTGCTGGATGATGTGCAGTGACTGCTCACTGCGCGGTAAAGCCCAAAGTGGTCAAAGATTTCTTGGCAGAGAGTTTTGAACACTGGCGACAGAGGAGAGCGATTTCCTCTGCCAAATTGCAACTTTTTGGTCATCCTTGTGTTCCACTGTGTTGTTAGGAAACAGAGTTAACAGAGCACTATAAGTTAGAAATATTTTGGTTACGCTCAACTGAGATTTTCGTATATGCCTGCTAAAGCGAAGGGCCTTTCACTGCCTTGGTAATGCCGTTGCCTTCCCCTGCCTAGGGCTGGGCAATATATCAAAATGAAAAAATATTGATATTTTTACAAGATACGGAATCAGGCCATATTGTTTCTATCGATTATAGCCCTATGTAGTACACTTGTTATAAAGGAGAAGAAAATCTGTAATTTGATTTTAATAAGCCTCTCAGTTGTCAAACTAAACTAAAAAGCCTTGCAGATATTTTACTTTTCTTATATTTATTTATTTTGAAATTGGCCTATTTTATTTTAGGGGCTATTTTTATTTAACATATTTATATACCTTGATACCTGGTATACCTTGAAGCAGTTCCTCTCCACCTGCACAGGGAGCCCCACATTGCACCTCACACTGCCACAGGGTGCTCCTTTTGCATAGGGTGCACGGTCATTGGCCCATACTTGCTCTCTGTGCCTTGTCCTGTCCCTGGCAGTGTCCTCTGTGGCCTGCCGTCCAGTGGGACTCCTAGGAGAAATGCAGCAAGCTCTTGTCTTTGGCATCTGCTGCTGGTTGCCACACAACTCCCTCTGAATGATGGAACTGTTACAGTGATGTGCCACCTTACGATTCTCCTGTGGGTGAAGTTGGTTTCAAGCATCTGGTCCAATGTGTCCACCCCTCCCATGTAC
>CAESWR010001238.1:39392-49758 GCA_903171835.1 Mullus surmuletus
CCCCCCCCACCCCCCCAGAAGCTTCCTGTTGGCTTAGCAACAAGCAAGAAACAAGTGTTTAGAATGCCACCCCCATCCCACCTCATGATTGTGTCCGAGATCATGGAATTCCAGTTGGTGTGGCCACATGCCAAGAACTGCAGTCGTCCTCTTGGCAGATTTGAACAGATTTAAGGATGATCTCTACATTTCTTATATCTTACATCCTCAGGTGTCCCCTGGTGCACCAAGTCTATGCCCCCTCTGGAATAAAGGACATTGGGGAAATGAATATTGGCTTCAATTGCTTTATAAATAAAGTGCATCCATTTCTATTTTCCAGGCAGCCGTTAAAGTGGTAATGCCTGTCATCCTGGATATCCGTTGTCCTTGTACACTCAAGAAAAGGTTAGACTTTCATTTTTCACTCACAAGCATTTTTTTCTAATTAATTTGAATTGGTTTCAACTTTATGCTTCGGTTCTTTTCAGGATTGGGCAATAGCCCCTCTTCCAGTGTGGAGGCAGAGAATGGCTGATGAATGGGATTCGTATTTTCCTAACATTCCACCGCTGTCGACGGATACAAGGACATTGAGGGGGACATCACAATCAGACGGAAGTATTGAGAACTTCATTGGAAGCCATGAATTCTCAGCAGCTTCACATGAAGCCGCTGCAAGCTTTGATACAAACTATTATTCAAATCCCAATATTGAAAATTCAAACTCTGAGTGTGTTTATGAACAATACTACCAGGAAACGCAGTGGCAAACTGATGGCGAGCCAGTGGTAAAAAATCAATTGCCTAGATGTTTAGATGGTGGCATCCCAGAATTTGCCACAAATGGACTGCCTTCATCAGGACCCTTTCCTTCATCTTTTTCATCTGATATACAGGGACTTAAGCAAGAATGTGAAATGTTAACATCATTTCTTGACAATTACTCCGATGTCAGTAGCTGCTCCGATGCTGATGAAGACAGTGAAACAAGGCCCCCTTGTAAATTCATGAAAAGGCATCCAGTTCCAAAATCTACAACTAATGCGACCACAAAACACAGCCCATCAGAATGCCTTTTCTCTCATAGTGGAAATATGACAGTTCCGGCAGAAGTTAACGACACTTTGCCATGTTCCTCAAATATAAAAGCAAGAGAGCATCAAGTGGAATTTGCAAAAGACAAGACTACAGATCAGGAGGAAACCGTGGAATCTTCTACAGGACATGATCAGTCCTGCCCCACCTTTAACACTGTACCCACCACAGAGGCTGACAGTGTAGAGGAAGATAATTATTTTGACGTATGTCACAATCAGAAGGACATTGTGGAGACACATTGCACTGGTTGTGGCACTCAGGAGCAACACCATGAGAATGATGGGAAAGAATTATACCCTTCAGAAAACAAGCATCAAGAGAGAAACATGGAACAGGATGATCCTGACAATATGGAGGTCCTTAAACAAGATGAAAAAGAATCTAGTTCACTTAAAAAACACACTTCTGTTGAGCAGAATGCTCCAAACCAAGAATCCAGAGACGGCCATTATGGAAGCATGGAAAGTGAGTGTCAAGAGAAAGATATGGAAACATCATCATCAGAGTCATCTAAGCATCAGGCTTCAGAAACTGTCACTGAGAAAAGTAATTTTGGCAGCCATGATGGGACAAGTGATGATCATTGTGATAGCGACGAGCCAGAGGTTGACAAGCATTCAAAATCGTATTTACTCCCAAATAGTTTAGGCACAGATGACCCTTCTGTCACTGGGGGCAGTCTTGGAGTTGACAAAAGTGGCAAGAACCAGCAAAGTGTTAAAAGTTTAGACTCCCGTTTACAGCTAAATTGCTCAATCATGAATGGCAAACCCTCTCTGATTAAAAGTTCGGATGAGATGACAAAGGCTACCTTTGCATACGTCAGTTCTAACAGTCCTGCTTTGGCAAGTGATAGTCTTACAAGTGACAATAGTGTGCAAAGTACTGATATTAAATGCCACTTAGAGCCACAATTCTCAAGCATAGTGACAAATACCGTTGGAGAAGATGAAATGACAAGTACATTAGATGAGGAAAAAGCAATCTTTTCTGAAGATTCAGAATGCATAAGCACTGCTCTAATAAGTGACACTCCTGCAGATACTGACAGCAACAATGAGCAAAGTGTTCAAATCAATTTAGAATCCTCTGTACAGACACCACCTTCAGGCAAAGACATGGATCCTTGTTTGGAGTATAAAGGTAAACCATGTTCTTCTTCAAAGGCACAGCTACTACATCAAAGTCCTGTGGCCCAAGTACAAGATGTTTTTTGTTCAAATATTGCTGAAGATGCAAGAATGTCATTTGAAGAGCTGGACACACCTATGGAAGACCATCTGGACACACTAATGCCGTATGGTGAACCTCTGTCAAGAGAAGACTCATGTGATACTGATGAAACAAAACTCGACCCAAGTCAACATGGAGACAACCATGTGGTCAAATCTTACATTAATGGTTTCAACCATTCAGAAGTTCAACGTATTTCACTAAAATCCTCTTTACAAATGACAAAACGTCTCCAACCTATTGTAATAATTAAGAAAGAGTTGGCTGAAAACATGAAAAATGAATATCACTGTGTGGTTTGCCAGCACACAACCAAGAATCTAGATCATTTGATTGAACACCATCATTGTTGCCATTCATCACACCATTTTGAATTTTGCAAGACCTGCAATCTCTACCTGGTGAAGAATGAACATTCAGAAAACCATTTTTGTGGTGTCACTCAAGAAAGAGGTTGGTCCTCTTCTACTTCCTGTTCAAAGAAAATTCGAAGACACCATGGTCCTCGCACCTGCAAGAAATGCAAACTCACATTTTCTAAACTAGTTAAATATGTGAAGCACATGCGGAGTCACACTGGCAAAACTCCCTACAAATGCAATGAATGTGGAACCTATTTTGCACAGGGTTGTACCCTGAAACGACATAAGCGTTCAGCGGGTAGATGCAAGGCCTCTCAAACTCCAGCTCTAACTCTAGATGCAAACTGCACTAAAGCCATCTGCAAAATTGAGCCACAACCCTTCAAGGATTCGGGACAAAGTACCCCTCCTGCCAGGCTCCGTGAATGTTACATAAAGCTGGTTGATATCTCAACTCAAATCTGTGGAGTTTGTGGTAAAAACTTCTCAACCTCAGAGAAGACCAAAAAGCACTTCTACAGTGCTCACAAAGGAAAGACGTTGAAGGGATGGCCAAGTCCATGTGCTATTAAACTCGGCAGTGACAATGGTGTTGAGAGTAAAGAGAAGAGCGTGCACCAGGATGTAGAGAATGAGACAATAGACGAACACAAATGTCCTCTATGTCCACGGGTTTTTAAGTACTCCTATAACAGGGCTCGGCATTTGCGTGAGTGTGTCAGAGATAGAATATGTAATGGGAAGGAAAAAGTTGGCAATAAATATCAGTGTCCATTATGTTATGCCACATTCACTTTAACATCGAACCGATACAGACATATTAAAACCTCTTGCCTCAGAGACTGTCTTATGCGCTTGGTAAAGGAGAAGGCCAAATTAAGGGAGAACATGGCACAAGAAAGAATCAAGGATGAGATGTCAAAACTAAATGAGCAGAAAAACACTCCTAAGGAAAATGAACATAGAAATCCATCCCAATCTTCCCCGACCATTAAGACCATGCGCTATAGATGCAATCTCTGTCCAGCTGTTTTTCGTCATCCTTCAGGAAAGTACAGACATATGAAGAAGCATGAGTTGTATAAACTTACTGGCCAACTAGTCAAGTACAGGAATTCAGTATATTCCAGCATGTCAACAACTTTAAGTAGTACAAAAACTGCAGACAGTAGTTCAAAACCAGATGAACCTGAGAGCAGTCCTTCCCTGAGCTGTCATTATTGTGGAAAATTTTTTGGCACATCTCGGTCACTGAAGAAACATGAGCGCAACCACAGAGGTGAGAGACCATACCGCTGTCTACAATGTGGAAAAGGATTCAAGAAACTTTGTTACCTGATTGGTCATAAAATAGTCCATCAGAGGAGGATACAGTGCACAGTTTGCAAAAAGATTCTCCCCACAATTGGAGATTTGATCCAGCACAGTCGCTTTCATCAAAAGAAGGGAATGCTTCAATGCCCAGATTGCACACTTCAGTTCCAGTATCCTGCACATCTCCTTAGACATCTAAAGACCCACAAAAAAAGAGAGAACAAGGCACCACCTCCCAAAGAGGAACCACAGCAGGTTCTGGATTCTGGGAATGAACAGACTGAATCAAAGCAGCATCAGTGTTCCTTATGCCAAGAAGTATTTAATGACTCTCACCTTCTCAGAAAACATTGTCTGACTCACATATCTGGATCATGCTCATGTCCATTTTGCAAACAGAAGTTTACTTCCCGACGCTGTTTGCTGCGCCACATGATCAGACATACAGGAGAAAAACCTTTCTCCTGCACAAATTGTGGAAAACAGTTTTATCGTTCCCTGTACCTTCGACTTCACAGCGAGAAGTGTATGCCTATTCCAAACAGAGAACCTGACAATCCAGCATCAGATTCTCTGGTAAAAAACCTATATGAGTGTTCTATCTGTGGACGGGTGATTTGGAAGAAAGACCGCATGCAAGGCCATCTCAATGGCCACAAGTTGAACACTCTACTTCAATGCCCAAAATGCGGGCAGTACTATGGAAACAGGAAATTGGATCAACATCAGAGGAATTGTGGAGGAATATTGAACCTCAAGATTGGCTCATCACCTCCAAATGGCAGTTTCAACAAAAGTGCTTCACAAATAAACCTGAAAACAGATCAAATGCCACCGCAGTCAAGTGCAACCAAGAACCTGAAAACACAAATAAGGCCACCACTCTCAAGTGCAACCAAGATGCTTCCTTTGAAGTGCCCTCACTGTCCACAGCGGTTCAGGTACAGATCATTAATGTTCAGACATCTTGTTTCACATACTGGTGTGCAACCCTATCCATGTATGCACTGTGGCCAGAGATTTTCAACTCAGACTATGTGTTTGCAGCATGAAGCCTTCTGTACTGGTGTTTGCAAGAAGGGGATGTCACAAGAGAAACGTGATTCTGTGACAAAAATATCAAAAATGTCTTCTCCCAGAGTGATGCTACTGAAGCCTCCAGGAGATGCTGAGTACAAATGTAAATTCTGCACAAAGACATTTATGAAATCACGGAACCTGCGACGTCACATTTTGACCCATAACGAGGTGAAGCCTTATCGCTGTAAAGCCTGTGACAGCTGCTTCTCAAGATATGATTATCTGAAAGTACATCAGGTACGCTGTAAAGGGAAACGCCCACGACTGGAAGTCTGTATTCCCAAAATCAGTTTAGATGATGTCGGCAAGGGTTGGCAGAACAAGTATGGCACTGAGCCTGTTGCGAAGCTGGAAAAGTTTGAGTGTGCAGTTTGTTCAAGGACCTTCCCAACTCAGTCCAGACTTTCTCGACACATCACGATGTTCCATACTACAAAATTGTTCAAGTGTGCAGGCTGTGGCTCAGCATTCTCTCATGAAAAAACACTGAAAAGCCATCGGAAGCTGAAAAGGTGCCGAAAGTTCCCAGTTGAAACAAATCGTTCCATACCACTGGAAAATCAAACCTCTCAAGATGTTACAAAACCACTTCATGGAGTTAGAAATCGAGTTCTACATAGGATCCAGCCTTATTTCAACAAAAAACACAAATACGTGTGCAGTTATTGTCCACGTACTTTTGAAAACAACTGGCAACTAAATGTGCATAACCGCTTGCATACAGGAGAGAGGCCATATGCCTGTGATTATTGTGATCAGAAATTTATAAGGAAGGACTATGTGCAACGTCACTTACTGAAGTGCACCGAGAAACAGAAGAAAAGTCAAATACTTTGTGATGGATGTGGGGCACACCTTCAAAAAGCCAATTTTGAAGAGCATAAAAAATCTTGTTCAATATCAAAATCTGCAGTTTCTCAAAGCCAAGAGACATCCTGTCAAAGTTCAATAGAGGGCTTTTCTTGTGCCTACTGTAGTTCCCGTTTTTCTTTATTTGGACAGCTTCAGGATCATTTCTTAAATGAACACAAGCTGGAAACAATGGTTCCACCAGCATCTACTGCTCCTCTTCAACACCATCTATCAAATATATCAAACATCAAAGAAGAACCTACAGATGAGAGTTGTCATGAAGAGCCCAGTGCCCAGTGTCCCAACGTCATCTCTAAACCTGATGCCACTCTCAATACTGAGAAGCCCAAAATATTCTTTTGCACAGAATGCAATATTTCCTTTGCAAGTAAAGCTGGACTGACTGGTCATCTGCGTATTCATTCAGAGCAGCACCCTTTTAACTGTAAAACATGTAAGAAAGGCTTCTGGAACAGAAATCTTTTCCGTAATCACAGCAGGAAATGCAGATATGGACGGGTCTCAATGACAAAGCACAGTAATCAAGAGTTGGAAGGCCCTTTGAAAGCAGAGATTGATTTTGCACTGGCTGATTCTGTAATAGTGTTCAAAGATAGCTCAAAAACGACTGGCACTGGGGTTTTACAGACAAACTTCTCTTGCAAAGATGACCCAATGGACAAATCCCCACAGATTTCAGATGGTAGCCAGGATGTGCAAAGTAGTTGCTCTTCCATGAAGGAAAAGTACCAATGTTCAGAATGTGACATGAGCTTCACAGATGGCTTAATGCTCATTAGTCATCTTGAAGACCATGGAAGACAGGAACAAGAGAAAAAGCGAAATACATGTACTAAATGTAAGCGAGTGTGTTCAAGTCAAGGAAGTCTAGAAAAGCACATGAAGGTACATGGTATTACGAAGACGCACGCTTGCCCAGAGTGCCCTAACATGTTTTACACTTTGGCAGAGCTTGAGGACCACAAAACATGCCATGATGAGAAAAGGCTCTACCGTTGCAAACTATGTAATAACAGGTTTTGGACAAGACCATCTTTATGTGATCATTATGCTGGAGAGCATCCAAATGATACATATAATTGCCGCTTCTGTAACAAGCTGTATTCGGTCAAAAAGTCTCTTGCAAGACACATTAGAACACGCCATCAAAAAGAAAGAGAAAATGAACGTGCTGCCCAACAAAAGGTTTCTACTGAGCCACAATCCTGCACTCAAGGCAATGTTACCAGTGAAAGTGATGATGACAAAAATGCAAGCGATGACAGTGACTCAGACTCTGCTCCATATTTCCCCTGCCATGTATGTGGCAAGACTTTCCCAACATCCGAAATTCTTGAGGATCATCAGCGATTCCACTTGGGCGAAAAACCTCATGAATGTGCAGAATGTGGTCGATGTTTTTTCCAGCAATCCCAGCTGGAGCAGCATCAGCGAATGCACAAGTCTGAGTTTCAGTGTCAACTATGTGGCAAGGGTTTTATATCTTTGTTTGCATTGCGGAAACATAAGCCTACTCATGGCAAGAGTCGCCCTTTTCGTTGTTCCAAGTGTCAGCTCAGTTTCACAGGAGCATCACAGTTAGCAGAACACATGTCTAACCATCGTGAGGAGAACTTTCCTTGTGACATATGCAATCAGGTGTTTCCTTCCAAAAGTAGTAGAGCTGAGCACAGGAAAATTCATTCTATGTCAGCTGACAGTCCCTCATCATCTGTTTCGTCAGAAAAACAGGAAAAATCTGATTCCCTTTCTGACAGTTCATCAGTATTCAGCAAAGAACTTAAATATCGCTGTGGTGTTTGTGGTAAACGATTCGTAGACCCAGAAGAGCTTTCAGAACATGGATGCATGGCTACAAAGGAGCGACCATTTTCATGTTCAGAATGTGATAAACATTTTCTGCATGCATCTCACCTGAAAAAGCACAGGGCCATCCATCAGTTACCATGGTCAAAAAATGAATACCCTTGTAATCAGTGCAATCATAGTTACTCCGGTCATCAGTTCCTCAACCATCTAAAGAGCCATGATGCCATCAGTACAGGAGTTGGTGCCACAAGAAAGGAACTCATATGTCCCGTTTGCAAACAGTGTTTTACCCGTGCCTCTGAATTGATTGATCATTTTCCCACACATTTTGCTAATTCATCTGAAAGTAAATCTGAAACCAAGTCTTCCTCCAAAGCCAAGGCTGAAGATCATGAAAGTAGTCTGACATCAGACCCTGAATTTATGTGCACAGATTGTGGCGAGAGCTTTCTGGGGAGGGACGCTCTACGTCAGCACTCTTGCCCCCATCAGCAACATACCACTATAAAGAGTATATGTTCAAATCCCTCAGTAAAGGCACCCCCCCTCGCTAATTCAATAGATGAGGAGGAAGTTGATGTAACTGTGGAAGAGCTGTATAATTGCTCTGATTGCTCAATGCGGTTCTCCTCAAAAAGTCTTCTCTTGGAACACCAGAATAAGCAGCACCGTAACGAGAAGCCTTTTAAATGCAAGTATTGTGGAAAGGCCTTTGCCCTGAGGAGTTATGCTAGGAGGCACGAGCAAAGGAGTCATGAAAAACACAGAATTAAAAACCAAGCTCCACTGCCTGAAAACAACTTTGGATGTACCCAGTGCAATGCAAACTTCAATACAGCTCAAGATCTAGCTTTGCACATGAGGATGCATGCTGAAAATGAAGTAGGAAAGTACCGTTGCGATATGTGCTACAAGTCTTTCAACTTCTTATCTCTACTTAAACAACATCAAGAAAGTCATGTTGGACAAGTGGTGTATGAATGCACAGAGTGTGACAAAGCCTTTGCGTTTCCTCACCTACTGGATGAACATCAACAAACCCATGCTTGGTCCCCGCAGTGATGGTTCTAACCTTAATAACCGCCATAGGTTCCCTTTTTCTAGCTGTTACTTTCGTAATGTGAAAGCCCTTCCATGCCTTATATCTGAATTTATACCTCCACTTCAGAGTTTAGACCCATTTTGCGTTTTTCGCAAGCATAGCCGAGTTACGTTGCTCTTTGCTTAGTTCAGTGTGACAGAGCATTTCCAGAGTTTTGTTTGGCATTGTACGCATGTCTGGTACAAGAATTTGTATACAATTTTTAGCCACCAGAATTCATGATGGTTCCGGAAATTTTTAATGTGATAATTTCTTGCATAATTCTACTGTATTTGGTATTCCTTATGATGAATACTGTGGAGTGTGGAGGCATTAGATGTTTGTGAAATATCTTTGAAAAGCTCACTTGTTCTGATGAAAGTAGTTCTCTTTTGTTGTTTGATAGGTGTTTTTTTCTTTTATTTTGGTCCTCTTTTTGGAAATATGTAAATGAAATAGTACTTTTAAAGCTGACCATTCACTTACTGTACATAATTCTGATTTTATTTTTTGTTAAGAGACTTTTTTGTTCATTTGTGATATTTCGCCTTGTACAGACATTTGGAAAATGTTATCGAACATTCTTTTGTCAACCAGAAAATGCTTTGTTTTTCTAAAACGTGTTCAGAAATTCAAATGAGAAGAATCAACTTGAAAAACTACCTTTGAGTGTTTGTATTTCTTTGTACTTTGGAGAGGCAGAATAAATGTCATTTTCTCACAAAAGGAATATAGTTTCATTTGACCAGATGCTTTCAGAAGTTCTGACTGGATGTTATTGGAATCTGGGCGGATCAGTAAACATGTCAGTGCTTTAGAATTAATTAAAATAATTTCCTTTCACAAATAACAGCAAATACATTATTTTGAACAACTCTATTTTAGTATAAATAAATCCTAAAAATTAAAGTATTTGATGCCCATACTAAGAAATGATCAGTAACTAATAGTTGCAGCACTGCAGTATCAAAGTAGACTTGATTGTCCAAACGCCTGACGGTGAATCAGATCAGGAAACATTTTTGGACTAAGCGTAGGCATTAATGCCATACTGTTAAGTACTGATGCTCCATACCAAAACAAATAATGTTAAACCAGATAATATAAACACAATTTTGCTCATTGGATTGTGCAGCTTCAAGACACATCTTGGTTACATCCAAGGCACTTGCACTGTTTTCCACTGAGATCTAGAAAGGCTATGAGATACTCCTTTGTGATGCAACGGGCAAGTGGCCTAAAGAGCATTACAATTTCAACCTCTGACATCCCACCGCTTGATTGATATATTAAAAAGTGACACTAGAGAAACAGACATTTCCGTAATTCTGAAAATGTTGGTGCTGTCATGGCTCTAGCTTTGCCAACCTGCTTTTTTCCATTTTTTGTGTTTTCCTCACCTGCTCCCAAGTGTCTCATCCTCCTCCATCTTTCGGCGAGTCTCTGTGTGTAGCAGTCATGGTCCCTTGATTCACAACACCTGGTTGTCAGCACACCCGTTCTCTGTAATCCCATCTGTTTGCGATGTAAGAAA
>CAESWR010001238.1:55140-68149 GCA_903171835.1 Mullus surmuletus
ACTCTCTGAGGAATGTTTCCAGTACCTTGTTGAATCTATGCCACGAAGGATTAAAGCAGTTCTGAAGGCAAAAGGGGGTCCGACACGGTACTAGCAAGGTGTACCTAATAAAGTGGCCGGTGAGTGTATAATTACAGTCTTTCATCTAAACAGGCTATATTTGAACAATTGTTTGTACCTGACAGTTTCTACCACTTGTTTCTGCAGTCTTACTCAGAGGTGTCACGTGATGTTAATGTGACGTCATCTGTGATGTTGTCATGTGGAGTTTTTTTATCCAACTTGGAGTAGTGGGATGACAGTGTCCCCTTGCGTACATCGGGAGAGGGGCCATCTGATCGTCTGTCCAACAGTAGGGGGTAACTCTGCAGGACTGTGTCCCTGTTGACAGTCGTTGGGGCCCGCTTCCGGATTTCAACCACCTCTCCGATCCACCGATGGAACCTGTTCCTTTTTGTTCTGTTGACCTTGGCTGCATCCCCATCTCTCTTTTACAGTGGTCTGAAATGGATGATTTTAAATTCTCATGTGTTGCTTTTAGTTTTGATGCACAGGTATGAGATCTCATATATAACATCACACCTTTTCTCCAGGGGGATCTGATCCTTGTGGTGGACTAGGATTTGGCCCAGCTTGATGTGGGGTTTTACTAGCGTGATGATGTGGTGTTTCTTCATCGCTTGCTGGATGCGTTTCGTGACCCCCCTGACATATGGGAGGGTGACCATAATGAGGTTCTTAAGCCGTGTCCACACCGGACGCGACAATTTCCCCCCCGCCCCCCCGCCACTGCATGTTTTTTGTCTATGGCCCAAGTTAGGTATTTACAGTGCCTGTGTTATATGGTTCTCCTCCTTCTCTTTGTCATGATTGTCCGTGATTATGCTAGTTCGATCAAACTGATAGTTTGTGTAGTGTGGGGTGCCCTGATAGATAGAGAGAACCATTTTATGGATTGGGATGCAGCCTAGGTTATCAGAACGGAAAGCAACAGGTTCCATCAGTGGATCAGAGAGGTGGTTGAATTCTGAAAGCGGGCCCCAAAGACTGTCAACAGGGATGAGGGAGCCTACCAGCCATCCCACACCTGTGACACAGTCCTGCAGAGACCCCCCTACCGTCGGACAGACCATCAGACGGGAGAAGACGCCTCGCCCTCCTCTCGGCGTACGCCAGGGTACACCGTCATCCCACCACTCCAAGTGGGATGAAAAACTCCACAGGACCATATCACAGACGTCACATTAACGTCACGTGACATCTCTGAGGAAGACTGCAGAAACAAGTAGTCGAAACCGTCAGGTACAAACAATTGTTCAAATATAGCCTATTTAAATGAAAAGTTTTAATTATATACAAGTTGGCTAAATGAAATTCTTTTCAAGATGTATGGATATATAGCCTGGAGGGCGTGGCCTAAAAATCAAAGAGGTTTTTGATTGGATACTGATTTAGTCCACACGAGTGCAGAACACATCATTATTGTTGTCAATGTTATTGTTTGTGAGGTCTAAGATACATTATACACAACACTATTGAAAGCCAAGATAATGGGGAATATCTCATCATATTACATACACTGTCATTTCTTGGGACCTGTGGAATAATAGCTTATATGTTTACAGGACACCTTGATACCCATGCTTCAGAGCATATCCTAACTTAAGTCTATTTTACTCTAAATAGAACCAAAATACACTAATGAAATAACGATTGAGACTTAAAACTCATCAAGAAAACGTTTATTGGGGTAATAAATGAAGTATCATGTAATAATAACGTAACCCTAATGACAACGCGTTCACATTGTATGCAGTTTTTAAGACCCAAATTCGCCAAAGCAATCCGTGCCATCGATCACCCCGATGGGACAGCGCCGGTCACGTGACCCGCCTCAGCGTTTGTTGTCACCGCGCCAGCGCGCCAGCACGAGGACGCCGCGCGCAGCCAAACACACGCACAGCGGAACCACAGCCGCCTCCCAGCCGCCTCCCAGCCGGCCGGGGGCTCCGACACACTGCGCATGTGTTCCGTGCGACGTCGGCGCCCGTGTGCCCCGCGCTCGCAGCTGCGGTTCTTCTTCCTCCTGGGCAACAGCATCAGTTTCCTCACCATCGAGCAGAGCGCCCCCCCCCACACCCTTCCAGAGGGTCCCTGTCTCTGCACGGACAGATGTCTGCCGAGCCGCCGCCCCCCCTCCCCTCCCCTCCCGCTCGGCCTTTGTGAATCCGCCTGGTGGGGCGCACTAACGTCCCGCGCTCCGGTTCTGGGTGAGTGGAGAGCAGACGCGCAGCAGCGGTTCCGTAGGTCACAGCGGCGGCTAGCGTGCTAA
This sequence comes from Mullus surmuletus, assembly GCA_903171835.1. Lineage (NCBI taxonomy): Eukaryota > Metazoa > Chordata > Actinopteri > Syngnathiformes > Mullidae > Mullus > Mullus surmuletus. The sequence goes on from CAESWR010001238.1 coordinate 57,473, forward strand.
CGTGCCTGCTTTCTGTGGCCTTCCTGGGGAGCGCGGCCGGCCAACTCCCCTCGGTTCGCCCCCTCCTCTTCCTCCTCCTCCTCCTCCTCCTCCCGGAGCTCCCTGGAAGGGGGCTAACGCATGACAGCTTCGAGCAGCGAGTTCGGGACTCGGGGGTCTTTGGCCGTTAGCTCCAGGGAGCCGCTGTTGTTGGTGAAGGCAGCGGGCTGTGTTTGCGTCGCAGGAACGAGGCGCCGCGGCTCGGACTCTCCTGGTTGGTGTTGATCGCCGGGGTTGTTTTTGTGTTTACAATGATCTTGTGAATACGCGGTACTCGTGTCCACACTGCGCGTCACGGCGCCGTCATCTCAACAAGGGCCTCGTTTACTAACCGTGTTGTGTTTTGGAGAGACTTTCTCAAAGAGACCCTTCACCCAGTTTGTATGTTAACTTCAAATGCCGTCATTTGTAAGTTCCTTCTGTGGGTGTGCTCGTTTGATTCACATTCAACAGATGATCGATTGATGAATCTCAGGTGTTCTTCAGATTCAATGTCCATCCAGACACGTTTTATCGGCTAGTTATTGAATCACAAAGTTAAGATGTGTCACAGTGTGATGTATGTCGTGATTTAAAAAAAGATAACATGGGATACAAATGTGGACCCTAATTATGCCAATCAATACCATAACAGACATGACAGTGGATTGTGTATACCTTTTGAAAGGGAGATTATAATCTTGGATACAATTCAATCTGTTTCATATGATGCTTGTTATGATTTATGTCACAGAAAGTGACCAGGCAGTGAAAGCGTTGTGTAGGAATAATATTTGGATCTCTTATAGCCAGAAGCCGCAGGTGGGAGTAGAGCCCTGAAAAATCTGTGGCTCTGTATTTTACGCACATTTGGTGTGCTGAATAATGCTTTGTTTTAGATTGTTGACATGTTTTCAGAAGTGAAGCTTGCGTTCTTCCGTTTCATCTTCATTTTTCTTGATATGGTGCGTTTAGTTGAGAATTGTCCATGTTGTGCTGCAGTGCCGTGAATGAATGGCCACCTTTGCTGCACATCTCTTGTTCAGTTATATCATTGATATCTATCCTGGGTTAAAATCATTCGCCAAACGTGAGTCCTCGTTTTACAGACTTATGATGAGAGGCAGGGTAACAAAATACATTTTAGTCAAAAACTAGTCGTGAAAGAAGACATGTGGCAGTTTGTGAACAGCCGGTAGATCAGTCTGTTAGAGGATGCAAATGATGACGGTACGACTATAAAATAAAAGCATTCTGAGAGAAAAGTGGGATTCTGTAGACGGAATGAGTGGAACTATCTTAAATGTTCTCAATTTTTTTTTTTCTGTTTCAAAAGACAGTGTGTGTTGTCCATATGAATTAATAAAACATCAACAATTTAATCAAAGCTGTAAATGTAATGCTTTCACACAATATTACACCATTTTTAACCTCTACTGTACTGTACTGTACCTATACTTTACATAGAATAGCTGAGACTAAATTGTTTAACTCAAAGGTGCTGTTATCATGTATGCTAGCTTTCCTACACAATTCCATCTGATAATCAATAGTTTATAGAGTGTTTTTCAGACCAAAAAAGGAAGTATATAGAATTGTTCACCTGAAATCATGCGGTGACAGTGGTGCTATCCTTAAAGGATGTCATTTGTTTTATACAAATGTGTCATTGTTATGTTTGTTTAAAGTGCAAGCTGTGACTGTCTTATCTGTCATAGTGAGACAATATTATTTTGTGTGTCACTTTATAGGAAACAGCCTTTGAGATCCCGTCGCCTTTTGCCTTGGATGCCTGGCTGCCGTGATGCTTGGCCTACAGGGCAGCGCGTCATCCTCCAAAGTTTATCGCTGTGTGGCATGTTCTGCCACATTCAATGGCCTGGCTTCCCTGTTGGTGCATCAGGCAACCCATGCCAGCACACTCTCCAAGGTCCCTGCTCCTCTTCCAACACAGCCTGACATAAGCCCACATGAAACACTGTTTGCAAGCAAGGACTCGTCAAGTGAGCACCACGGTTCATTATTGTCTGAGGGCTCCTCACCATCTTTTTATATTTGCGATTGTGGAGAAGAATTTCAAGACTTCAGTCGAATGCTTGAGCACAAGCATTCACATGCCCCTCAGATACAGTTACTGGATCCCCCAGTTAATACCATTCTCTCTGGTGGAACAGGACCCAGTAGTGCTTTTCCCAAACCCACCCCGCATGCACAATTTGATCAAAATGTAACTCCGCCGGGTTTGGTCCTTAGTTGCCCCTCTACCTCAAGGACCCCGGCTGGCCATGAGGACCATCAAAAGGATGAAAGCCTGAAGGATGATGATGTTGCCATGGTAACAGCTCCTCAAGGTCAGTGTACATCTCCTCAAGATGGTGAGAAACCGCTAGGGATCACATCTGCTCCGACAGAGGTAGCACAGGATTTCCAGGATGAGCCTGTTCTCAGCAGTGAAAACTGCGAGAGTTTGCCCCAAAATAATGCCCTAATGAAGTTGCTGGCTTCAGCTTATATGAAACACTTTCCACCCACACAGTCAGAGAATGACGACACAGTTACCCCCAAAAAAGAAGCTGATCCAGTTGATATAACGCCACCGGAAAGCGTGAAAGCGGATGTATCACCCATCAATGATCTGTCGATTGTACAGTTGAGGCGGCTCCTTGCAAAACCTGGTTTTAAAACAAAATCTCCATCCATCAGCAGAATTCTTGAGTGCAGTAGGATGAAGATTGTTTCTCTTACTAAAACATTCTCACCTGTCGTTGTTCTTGAAACGCGACAAAAGCTAATGGATCCCAGCAACAATGGCATATATGGAAGATATCAATGTGGCCGCTGTCGTAGAATCTTCCAAAGCATGGACAGACTGACAGAGCATCATTTCCTGCACAAAAAGGAGAGGGTTAAATGTTGTCGTCGCTGCAAACAGCTGATCATCGGGAGGTTGCCCTTCCCTGACAATCATGTTTGCCCTCAGAATGGAAAAAAGGCCATACACCTGTCAGGCAAGTTACCTTTGACTCAGAAAGTAGTGCCATTCCATAGTATAAGCAATACAAAGAAAGTTTTCTTTTGTCCTTTGTGCAAACACAGCTATGCCCGAAGATACAATCTCAAAATGCACAAGTGTCCGGGCCGTCCATCTGGGTTTCAGCATCCCAATTCTTCCACTGAGAGGATGCAAGCATTGAGGTCGAACAGTAAAGCCAGATCTGAGGCAGACATCAAAGATGGACCTCAAACCCCCAATACTGTTTCTATAGGCACTGAGGTGACTGGTCGCATCAAGGTTGAGGTGACCTCTCCCAATACAGAGCAAACTGCTGTTTCACAGTTGCGCTGGAGTCATCCTGCCAAAAGCTTCTCACCATTCCTCCTCAAATCCTCTGGTATGGAACAGCATAAGGATTCCTCTCAGGGTGGAACATCACTCAAGCAAAGAGAGGTAAACAGCTGGGATGCTGAAGCAAGTAATGATGAAAATAGCAATGAAGGTCAGTGGACAATGCCATTGGACGATGAAATGGAGCTGCTTAGTTCTGCAAAGAATGCTGCCTTTGAGAGTGAGACAGCATCTACATCGGACAAGATGGCACCAATTACCTTGCGGTATTTTGTCAAAGATGGAGTTAAGCGTTATCCATGTACCAGGTGTCAGAAAACCTACAGTCGGCCATCCACTTTGGCTCGCCATTTGCGGTTGTGTGGGTTTACGCCTCGTGAGCCTGAGACTGTAGAGCCAAAGGAGAGTCAGCGTGTCATAACAGTTAATACCAACAACACAAGACCAATGTTCCCTTGTTTTGTCTGTGGGAAGAGCTTCAACCGCAAAGATAATATGATGGTTCACAGAAAAAAATGTCAGTTGCGACGGACAGTTTCGGATGCGGATATGAAGACTCTGCAGCAGAATAACTCGAGCAATGCAACAGACTGTACAACCAAGGACGATGATGGGAGCAACTGGGGCATCATGTCACTTCCGTCTGTACTCCCTAGGCGGGTCACATGCGAGTGTGGTGTTGGATTTACATCCCCCAGGCTTCTCCTGGAGCATCTACAAAAGCATGCACAAGAGTCCTACACGTGTCCAACTTGTGGAGAGACGGTCAACTCCTGGGCAGACTATGAAGTTCATCTGCAGATCCACATGCATCCCCATCACCAGCTCTTAAAGGGACTGCAGCCACAGCGATCGCATCCTCTGCTGCTTCGATTCCAGCAGCAGCCGGTGCATCCACCCTCTCAGCCAGTACTCAAGCCCCCGCAGAAGCAGCCCCCCACTGTGCAGCTTGCACATTTGAGCAAAAAACAGCAGCGCATGGTGTGTAATCGATGCGGCAATACATTTGCCACTCGCTGCTCCCTTCGAAGACACTTATCTTGGAACCGGTGTAAAGGCGGACGGATCTCCAATCCACCTGCAAATCCACCCAAAACCTACCACTGTTCCCACTGCAACACTAACTTCCCCAACTCAATCAGTCTTATATTTCACCAGAGGAGTGGTGCTTGCAAGCCTGCCATCAAGCCTGTGCGATGCCCCGTCTGTCTTCGCTGGTTCGGCACCGTAGATGGTTTGCAGAAACACCTGCTCAGTCACAAACAGTCCGCAGAGTCGTACAGCTGCGATGTTTGTCGGGGTACGTACCCAAATCTTAAATCACTGAAAAACCACCGCAGGAGGATTCATCGCATCATGGCTGGAGACGCGATGCCACAACCACAAGAGATGCTGACTTCTTAATGACAATGAAACTTGTTTTTTTTTAAAAATGAAATAAAATGAAAGAAAAGGAAAAAGAAAAACGAGTCATGTAGTTCAGAAAATACAGCATTTCTGCATTTTATTGTAGCTTCTTTACTCATTTGCCAGTTGTATTTTACTGCCCAGGACATATTCTGACATTGTGAAGATACATTGAATTTTTTTTTAAATTTTGCCTAAGAAACTCTAGTTGCAGTAGTTTGTCTTTGTAAAAAAAAAAAAAAAAATAAAAAGATCATGCTACGCTGTACATTTTTGTTACATTATGTTAGCCCTGATTAAAGCTTCATAGCCTGTAAATATTTGAGTATTTGGTAATCCATACTTTTATCAACAGTTGTTGTGTAGCTTGTTCCTGGTGTTAATAAAGCATACCGGTAAATAAAAAAGGTATAGATTGTAGAATTTTGTATTTTGCAATAATCTTTCTTGAAGGCTTGAATATCAATGGTGCTGGACTAAATTATTTTATGTGATTGTATAAAGATCAGATCAAGTTGGCATATGTAGTGCCACAAACCATCACCTGTGAATAGACCACTTCAAGAGCATAACATAACACGAGTCTGCATTTTCCTTTCAGTGCCATGGTCTCAATAATCATCAAGATCAAGTGTTGATCCTACTTTTTGTCTTGTTATTTTTAGTCAGAAATTGTATGTGTCTGTATTAAAGAAATGACAGTGTGGCACTTCCATGTGCATTGTAGAATATGTTAATTTTTACTTTTATTGAAGATAGAGTAAGTTTACCTCACAACCAACAGACATCTTGTGCCAACTACAGAGGCCTCAAAAGTTCAAGGTTCATAGTGTCAACGGATTGAGATGGAAACACAAATTAGTAGCATGAACAAACATGGACTATAAAAGGCTCCTGATTAATTTTTGTGTCCAAACTTCGGCCTTGAGCACACTGTTGAGTATTTTGAGATTAATTATTTCTGTTTGCTTGCATGTTGCACATTATTAGAATGTGTTAATTTACTGTTGGTCTTTATTGTGCATAGCAGAAGTAGTTTGATTGCAGCTTTAATTAGCACTGAATTTCTATCAGGTTTTTCTTCCATTTGAGACTTCATGGTAATTCTGACCCTTTACATGTGTATATTATCTAACAAATGTTAGTTTTGTATTCACCAAAATTCACTTCATTGTGGTTGTCAAGTTAAACTTTATTTGCTATAGCACCTTTAATGCACAAGACAACATGCTCAGTTTAAAATGAGTTTGGTTTCTAGTTATTTCCACTCAAATGAAACAGATCCAGGACACAGGAACCCAAGATTTCCCAAGTGGGCATGCAGTCGGTGACGGTGACATGTGACATGGAGAAGCTCTCTTCAGCAGAGGAAACGGTGAGCAGACCTGGATGTGGACTGGCAGACTTCTGCCTCAACCACTAAAGGTTGAGCAATTAATCAACTAAAAACAATAATGTAATGTCAAAATGGTGGTAACATTACAATTATTGAACATAAAAGCTATAAGGATATATAGTGATAAATATCAAAAGACAATGGCAATACAGACAAAAACAGTTAAAATACATTGTAGACTGAATGGAATTGCTTTTTCTAAATTGATTTTTGGTTCAGATTAAAAAGATACTTCAACTTTGGTGGCAAAAGCCCAAATGTTTGTAATTCCATGGAGAGAGAATTGGGTTTCAATCCATGGCGAGACCTTGAAAATGCCATGACTGAGTCGATGGACCTTTGGAGTCCATTTTTGTTCAGAAATATACAGTAAATCATAATATTTTTGATCATACAGACAGACTATGCATACATAATGATAACCACATTTTACGACCTGCATTGACAAAACCCCTCCTACTCGATTGACTTGAATTCACAAATAATTGATTGAGATAAATGAAACCTCCAAATGCAAAACCAAGTACTGTAAACTTATATATGTTTTAAAAAACAAAACCTGGTACGATTTATTGTTAGATTGTACAAACAGAAAATAACCAGACCTAAATGTCCATACAACTACATGTTAAAGGTGTTTCCAGTGCATTATCCTCTACAACTATTTGTTGGAACAGTTTTTACGACCAAAATGTTGACCAAAGTGCCCTGGCCGGAGTACCGTCTGTGGCCGATAGGCGTCAGTATAAACATGTCAAACGCGACGTCACGTCAACGCGCGCCATCCGTAGAAGAAGAGCGGCTCTTTCCGAGATGTTCCTCTGGTCTTCCCTCTGTTTGTGGCGCGGCTAACAGCTATCCACCCTCGCTAAACACCGGCAGGTCGGCCTCGCTGTCCCGCAGAACCACACAAGTGGACCTCAGTGCGGTTTATGGCGAGGACACATTAGAACATCGATCCCTCGGATTCCATGCTAAGGTAAGGCAGCGTTCTGGTCGTCGGCTCGGCAGTGGGAGCTAATATTAGCATTGTGGGTCTGCAGTCAATCAGCCACACGTTCCTCAAAGTAACGGGGAAATAAAGAGGGAGATGTTGCGAGAAGAAGTCTTGGCTCTGATTTAGCGTTTCACTTCGCAGGTTGTTAACTTTGGCAAAGCACCGATTCAGTTGGTGGATCTGTGGTGTGCAGTCCAGATCCTGTGTGTATTGGAGGGATTGAGATGCAGATTTCCGAGGTTTGCCGCAGAAGTTAGACCTTCCTTGCATCCAGAGAAGATGTTTTTGATAGTGTAACGCATGTGAAATGTCATTTTGCTTGATTGCATCCTCGGGGAAGAGTGCAGTAACTGTGAGCCTTAGCTTTTTCTCTCTCAGGTTAAAATGTCAGTAATTAACCAATGCAATGTAAATGTGCTGAATGTTTGGCTTAAAAATGGTATTCATTGTAACCATGTTTGCAATAGGTGTACTGAAGGGCTCCACATCGAAGGTGAACAATCCTGATGATGGAGGGAGGAATGAAACCTGTGTACGGAGGCACCGACGCAGACTGGATGGTGACGGGCGGGATTTGCTTCAGCTGCGACCAGATATTTGCAAGTCGGAAATTTCTTGAGGAACATGTGTGTCCCTCTGCAAGTCACATCTGCTCCTGTGGAACGGAGTTTGCAGAATACGATGACATGCTGCATCACAGCACTACACATGAACCAGGACACCAAGTGCTTGACCATGAAACAATTAGGAAGCGCAGGATTGAGAAGCGCAGAGAAGAGGAGGAGAAACTGAAAAGGCTGCAGTCCGGTGAGGTCGTCTGGAAGGTTCCCAAATCAGTCCATGTTCCATCAATTTCTTTGCCAGGGAAGCCGCTGCTGCCAGCTTCCAAGACATCCACGTTTATGCCACAGAATATCATGCATTCAGCAGTGACTTCACAAGTGCCTGCAGTATATCCATCAATGGCAAAACCTTTGCTCCCAAATACTGTCCAACCTGACAGGGAAATGCAGAATATCTTTGCAGGTGTAGGTGCACCAACAGTTGATCTTTGGACACTTTATCAGCCTGTGGTGTTGCTGCGAACAATGCGCACATTTAACAAGACAAAGCCATACACGTGTGGTAAATGCGGGGAGTCTTTTATGTCAAAAATCTCTCTCGTTTCCCATCACAGCTCGCATGTTATAGATAAGGTGTCCGGCTGTATAGGATGTGGGTTGCTTCTCTCTAGCAAGAAGTTAGTGCCTCGCTTTCATGTTTGTAACTCACCTAGTACCGCTACCAAATTCAGACTTATTACTGCAACACCGCTGAACAGCGACAAACAAACTGAGACCACAAACAGCAGTCTGAATCCAGGTGCCCATGGCCTTCATATAAATTCCACCCTACAGAAGAAAGCCAGGAATCCCAGGGCACATGGAATAACCAGTCAGATGCTTATGAATTCTGCCCTGCAGTTGAAAAATCAAAATCAAAATCTCAGAACTTACACGAGAGGCAATCACATGCCTTACATCACCTCATCCTTGCAATTGAAGAATCAGACCCCCACAAGACCCAAGCCGCATGCCACCATATTCCAGCTCCTGAAGAGTCCACATCAAATTGCATCCAATAAAAGCAGATGTGTGCTTCCCAGCAGTCCCTCTGCACAATACACGATCTCTTCGTCAGGTCCACTGAGCAGTCCGATGCAGTCGTCCACCACATCAAATGGTTACATGTGTCGTGTCTGTCATATTTCTTTTGACACTACTCATCTTCTCCAGAGGCACAAGTGTCCCAAAGCCCGTGAGTTTATGGCAAAGCACACACGACCTGGCAGACAGGTGGTCAGACATAACATGGTGACAGCAGTGTCAAATCGAAATCAGACTCAGATGAACGGTGTTGGTTTTGGCTTTCCAGCATCTGGGAACATGAAGAAAACCCAACTGGCTCCTGGTTTGGACAAAGGGCAAAGTCCTACTCCTCTTAATGTGAAAACAGGAGCTGATTTGGAAGACGATTGTTATATCATTGAGGATGTACCAAACAAACCTACTGAGATGATTTACCAAGTTACCTCGTCTGTCCCTATTATCACTTGATACAACCGGAAAAGCACCTCCTGTTTGCATGTCGCATATGTTATGGACCAAGTTCATAAAGACAGCTGAGTGGTCAAGCATTATCTGCTTGTTTAGGTTCATTCCACAGGAAAACAATGTATTTTGAGCTCCTATAAACTTATTTAAAATATATCTGCTACAAATTTATATTAATGTGAATAGACTTCACATTTGATGTCAATACATCAAACGTGAATTCTATTCATACGTTGGATTTCTCTCTTCTGCACAGTTAAGTGGCCCAAACATCCAAATTGTGTGTGTTGTATATCCTCAATCCAGCTTGTTGTATGTTGGATTGAGAAAACAAAGGTAATTCTGTATACATCATTTTCAAATGTCTGTGCATGGGTTGCCCGTGATGCACTAGGCTAACCAGGCACTGTATTATAGGTCTTTGTTTTGTTTTTTCTAAAGTTTTTAGTATTTTAGAATGTGTTGTTGGGTTGTGAGAATCAGCCACAGTGCCCTGTGTTCTTACCCTTGTCAGAGTTTAAAAACACAGTATATGTTGTATTAAACTATATTTTCAAGTTCACTCTGTGTACTCATTGAAAATAGTCCGATTAAAGTTCCAACCTTACTGAATTGGCAACTGGAGAAACTAAGTTTTGACCTGAAAAGTGATTTGCTCAGACGCAGAACCTGTTCAAGTATCACAGTAAATGGAAATAGAAATATGGATGAAGTGATTTGATATAAATAAATGATGCACTCAAACACAAAACGTGGCTAATGTTAATCCTGACTGCAGTAATACAAAGAGGCATCACATTTATTCAAACCATATTTGAAGCGTTCCATTAGAAAAATGTAGATTGTTCTTAGTTTTATCTTATGTACATAATAGAGGTGAATCATTTTTATTTCTCCTCAGTTGATTCTCCCATCAGCCGGAGTTTCCCCGGAAGGAGCCTTCATGAGATGACGGAGGGTTCGAGATCTCCATCAGTCGTTATAATTCTGTGGGATAAAAATGGTGTCCATGGTGGTCCATTTTCTGTAACCCCTTAATCCCGAACCCGGGCAGCTTTCTGGGACATAGAAACGTGTGAAAAGCATCGCAGCTCAAATTTCCCACAGTCCGTGAAGCGGCCGCCGCTCTGCACCCGTCGTGATTGACAGCAGAGGCGCTTCGGACGCGGACCTCGACGCCGCTCAGGGCTGCAGCGTGCGCTAGAGAGGGACGAAAGTCGGGGGTCTCGATAGAGCCACTCGGTCGCCGGGCGTTTTGTTGTCACTGGTAAAGCGTGTGAAGCAGCGGCTGAGCTCAGGTTAGCTGTGAGGCAGCCTCTGCTAGCTCGGCGGGCAGCAGCCAATGCATGGCTACGCAGGGACCTGTGTTGACTCCCAACCACGCAGGCAAGCAGTTTGGGTTTCCTACCACTCCCGACCT
>CAESWR010001238.1:81317-104870 GCA_903171835.1 Mullus surmuletus
GATGGCAGCTGTGACCAGAACACTGGGTTACCTGGGGGGCTCCCCTTCAATGTGGTAGTGGTGCATCCCAACATCATGGCACCTGGCATGTCCTCAGATGACCTCTTATCCATTGAACAAAGTAAGTCAGCACACTAGCATTGTTTATGAGTTTCTGATAACTTTTTGCTAAAAGTTGCTGTTTTCCGTCTGGTCCAAATCTCAAGTCTTATCTGTTATAATTTATATAACATAAACAGTTAATTGGTTGGTTTGGTTTGCAACATTAAAGTAACTTGCACACTGACATTTTATTTTGCTCAGGCAACCAGGCCATTCTTATTAAAAAGCTTCAGTCTTGTTTACATGGATCACATATTGTTTTTATACACCTCTGTTTTTACACCACTGCAAATTTTTGGAGCCAAACTGTTTACGTGTGAACCTTTGGGGAATTGTGAATTGTTTATTGAATTTGTGATAATTGTGTGACATGTGGTGTGAGTGATATAGTTTGACAGCTTTAATATTTGCCAAGAAAAAAATCATCAGAATTGTAATGAAAAAAGTAATGCTAACAATGTCAAAGAGCATTTCTGTGTTTCACTCTTAATATTGTCATTCATTTAATATTTTATTTTTGCGATTGCCCTCTTACTTGTCTCCCCGCAGACAGAGCCATGTCAGCTGCACTGGCAGCTGGTGGAGCAGGGAAAAGAAAGAGCCGTTTCAGTGGTGCAGAACTGGAGGTGTTGGTTTCAGAAGTCACAAGGTGTGAAGGAGAGCTATTCGGTCCTGCTGGGAGACTGCGACGACGAGAGAGAGAACGCATTTGGGCAGGAATCCTTGAGAGAGTCAATGCCGTATCGAGAGTTCCACGTACCCTTCGAGAGGTAAAAAAACGCTGGGATGACTTAAAGAGACGCAATGGAGGCAGGCTAGCTGATGCCCGCCATCGTAGCTGTTACATCCCATCCAGCAGAAGTGCATCGATGCTTGGCCATCCTTCTCAGACGAGCCCCAGGCTGCAACAGGCAAGGCAAAAACAAAGCAGCAGACCAAAGCTCAGTTTCCCTTGCTTCCCTGACTCTGATCCAGGTAAAAAATAAGTTTAACTTTTCTTCTTTCCTGTGTAACTTCTGTAATAACAACCATTATCTATCTATATGCCTTTTTTATGCAGGTGTTGGCATGGACGGGTCAGAGAGAGATGTTTTGGAGAAGGATGAGGACAATCCTGAGCGTGAAAGAGATGTGGGAGAACCTGAATGTGACCCAGTAGAGAACAGCATGGAGGACAAACTGGGATTAGGACTAGGTCTGGGCATTGGACCACCCCCGCCGTCGGAACGATGGCTGCCACCTTCCCCTCTCTACAGTGCTCCTTTCCTCAATGGCAGTCCTCAGCCGAGCAGTCCTCAGCCCTCGCTCGGAGCACAGCAAGGTCCTCTTGAAGCCCCACCACGCAGCTCCTGGCTTGAAGATGAGCTGCGTGGGTTAGGGGAGGCAGCGATTCAACTGGGAAACCGAGTTGAGAAGAGTCTGCGGGAATTTGGGGACGGTTTCAGACAAGACATAAGGACACTTGTGGCTTCGCAAGAGGCATTAGCAGTCAGTCTTCAGCAAAACAATATCCTCCTGCAAAGGTTGTTAGGAGTCCTTGAGGCCCAGCAACAGCCACAGCCACAGCAACATCGTGTCCAGCAAGCACACCAATCACAAACATCCCAACAGCACTTACAGGCCCAGTCAGCTCAGACACAGCAACAGCAGCAGCAACAACAACAACACATAGAACCACAGCAGCAACAGCGGATTGAAGCACCACCGCAGCCACAACAGCAGCAGCCACATGTAGTACAACAACAATCACAACAGCAGCAAACACAGATACAGCAGCCTGTCTCTCAACATTCAAATAATCATTCAGCTGGACCTGTGAATCCTGCATCATCGTCACCAGAAATACATGGCACTTTTGTCTCTGATCCACCCACAAACACAAGTGGAATTGTGCAGAGGCCACGGCGAGGAAGAGCGCTTGATCACAGGCGAAGAAGGCGACGCTAAGGACAAAAGGAAAGTGCATTTTAAATAAGCATTTCAAAATGTGACAAAGATTCATGCTTTTTCTATCAACAGTGTTTCTGTAAGAACTAAACTGAGATTTTTGGAGACCTCCAATTCAGTATTCCGTATTGCACTTAAATTTGCCTTGGGAAAGCATTAGAATGGATAAGACCATTAGACACATGAGACAATAGGTTGGCCTTAAATTTAGCTTTGGTTCCTCAGACATGACATGTTCTCGTGCTAAAAGACTTTGCAACAAATATTAACTTCATGGGGAGACACTTCACCATCAGACTCATATTACCCAGTCAAGAACATACTGTAGGTGCTGATGTTTAACATGCATGTCAAAGAACATGCTTTGCAGCCGAGCTGTAAAGCTCCTAAATGCTCCTGATAAACTAACAACATTGTCAAAAAGTACTTGTAATCAGCAGCTGTTACCATATATTGTAGTTAAACAGCTATTGTAATTACCAGCTAATGTATGCTCGTGTTTTTTAACAGTTTCATGGTACAGACTTTCAACCTTTGGTTGGGAAATAAAGTTAGACTGTGGTCTGTTCAGTGCATTTTGAGACAGCTGTTACACAACAATCTGTTTTTGGTGAAGTGAAATCAAAAAACCTCTGGGCATAAGTGTCAAAGTAAAGACTTCAGATTTTCATTCATATGTTTCTGGTGGACTTTGAAAAACATACATAAGTATGTAGGACTATTTATTATACTATTGCATGCAGTACAATGGATGTGTTTGTAGATAGTTGCAAAAGAACAGCATATGGCCATCATCGTCATAGTTTCGCACAAGCTATATTTTGTAGATAGCTATTGTTTTGATGAAATGTAATTAAAATTTAATAAAAGCCAGACATGACCTACAAATTAAATCCAGCTGATTACTTGTGCATGTTGTAAAAATATTAATGGTTTGAAAGGTTATATCTAAAATTGGCGAGTTGCAATTAGCATAATACAATGAGCGAGAGATTAAAGACGTATATTTTGTGTTTAAATCATAGTTCTCAATGCAGCTGGTTGTGAGTAGTGGGGGGTTTTATTTTGAAAGTGTCAAACGGAAGTGTCTTTCGTTAATGCTGGCTAGCCTGCTTGAGCTCTGGACAAGGGGGTGCATGGGTGAAATATGGCCGCCGTAGCCCCGTCGGAGTCTCCGAAACGACTGAAATCCCCGGCGGAGGAGGCGGACACACCGGGGGGGAAGACGGCCGCGGAGGAGTTGCAATGCAGCTCAAAACGACCCGATGAAAGCGCGCCGGATACGACCACGGAGAACCCCGGCAGCGAGCCGAAAGCCACTGTTGGCAGCGACGGCGGGTGTTCTGCCAGCCATTCTGAGGCTGGTGTGGAGTCCGGTGCCGGAGCTGACAAAACAAAATGTAATTCACCAGAGGACACAGCATCGGCCCCAAAAATGGCCGAACCTCCCGGAGACGAGCAGCGGGGTCTGGACCGGTGTAAGCCCGGGGACGGCGCCGCAAAGGCGACAAAACACCGGGAGGAGCATGGAAAGAAAGGTATGCTAACATTGTTTATGTATTTTGCAGTTAGCTTCCGCGCTAACCACATTAACCCTCAACTTCAGGTGCAGTAAAAACCTTGCTAACGCACATTTTTGTCAGACAAATCAAGCTAGCATCTCACAGGATAGATATGAGCACACTTGGCTGGAGTGTTGCTTGCATGCGCAGTGTTCCACCAACTGTTTGTTTAGTGTTGGTTTATGGTAGCTAAGTTGTTATTCTAATGCACTTTCTCTTCCAGATCCCGGTAATGTCACAAAGAGTGTTGAGGAGGAGCAGCGGCAAACACATGTTGATGCAAACATTGTTGCTGATGCAGACTTAAAGCTGGAGGTGGAAAACCCACCACCTAGTCAGAAGGTCAACCGAAAGGAAGAGCCTGAGGAACCGGTGGAAGATGTGGACGCAATAGAGGATGTGGTTGAAGAGGCAGGCAGACAGGGCACTGCTGATGTGACATCAAAACCGAGAAGGTGCCGTATGGTGTGCAAGGAGTGTGGAAAGTGCTTCACCAGACGCGAGACGTTTAACCTGCACCGCCACTTTCACGCACACGAGGACGAGCTCACACCACTCACCTGTAAAGAATGCGGCCTTACCTTTCAACACCGGAGCAGCCTCATCAAACACAGAAACGAACACAAAGAGAAGGAGGAGCAGTTGATATCTCCAAAAAAGGAGGTGCAAACAGAGGAGGAGGGGAGTTTTGAATGTGCACAATGTGAAAAGTTCTTCTCAACCGTGGATAAGCTGAGGGACCATAACTGCAGCAGTGCAGAAGAAAAGCCTTACCACTGCCCGCTGTGCCGCCAAGAATTCCAATATAAGGTATCAGTTACCAAGCACATGATGGCACACTCCCAGGAGAGCAACTTGACGTGCGGAGAATGCAACCAAGCTTTCCCAAATCATTTGGCTCTGCGTTTTCACCAGCGATGCCACTCTGCCCTCAAACCCTACGAATGTCCGGAGTGTGGCATGGTCTTCAAACACTATTCTGTCATGGAAG
Organism: Mullus surmuletus; assembly: GCA_903171835.1. Taxonomy (NCBI): domain Eukaryota; kingdom Metazoa; phylum Chordata; class Actinopteri; order Syngnathiformes; family Mullidae; genus Mullus; species Mullus surmuletus. The sequence goes on from CAESWR010001238.1 coordinate 85,920, forward strand.
ACCACCGTCGCAAGCACACCGACAACACCCGCAGTCATCTGTGCAACACGTGTGGGAAGACCTTCAAATATGGCAGCCTCCTGCATCAACACCAGTATCTGCACACCGGCCAGAAGCCCTTCTGCTGCCCCGAATGTGGCAAAAAATTTGCCTTTGCACAGAACATGAAGGCACACTGCCGCCAGCATAGACTGCGCAAAGCCAACTTGCTGGCCCCCACAGAGCAACCCAGCAAGCAGACCCCGGTGTCGGCACCCGAGACTGTTAAAGCAAAGGAGAACACGCACAAAAGTGAGGAGCTGAAACGCACATTCAACTGCCCTCTTTGTATCCAGACCTACTGCACGCCGGCTGACCTGAGAGTTCATATGCTCGTTCATGAGGCTGAGCATGAGAGGCTAGAGAGGGCACCTAGACCCCCGAAGGAAATTAATAAGTCTTGGGAGAAAGGGCACACCTGCCCCCACTGCCCGAGTACTTATCGTGATGAGGCAGGTTTGAATCTCCATCTGTTAAGCACCCACAAGTCTGTAGCACAGTATTTAGAAAAGGCAGTAGCAGCATCTCAAAAACAACTTATCGAAAAGGCGCCAGTAAAATTCAAAACAGACGGTATTAAGTCGTACAAGTGTTCTGAATGTGGAAAAACATTCCGCCATCGCTCAGTATTGGAGCTGCATATGCGCATACATTCCAAGGACAAGCCTTACCAGTGCAAAGTGTGTGGCAAAGGTTTCAGATTCAGTAGCTACTTGCAGCAGCATCTTATCATCCACACAGGCAAGAAGCCATATAAATGTCCTGACTGTGGGAAGGACTTTGCCTTCCTGCAGAATATGAAAACCCACCAGAGGCTGCATCAGGAAAAACCATTTCGCTGTACCAGCTGCCGCAAAGGATACAGTGATGAGACCCAGCTGCAGCACCACATGCTTTCACATAATGGTGAGAAACCTCATAAGTGCCACCTTTGCGACAAGAGTTTTGGATTAGCTTATCTCCTCCGTGATCACATGAACACACACACAGGTGAGAGACCTCATCGCTGCGATGAGTGTCACAAAACCTTCTCCTGGTTCAGCAGCCTTCTAGTCCATCAGAAGATTCATGCTCGCAAGCGCCAAAGTCTCAGCCAGTATAATTCTGTCCCTGTGGGCACTAGGGCGCGAGGCAGGGGGAGGAGAGGGGCAAGGTCTGCATGGGGCTTGTCGAGACCATTAGGGAGCTCAGGGACGGTCAGCACACAGCCTCCTTCGTATTCTGTTTCTGGACCAAGAGATGCTGAGCTGCCTATAAGAGCAGCACAGCCACAAGCGCCCCAGCCCCTGTCTAACATGGATGTGCAAGCCAGGCAGCTGAAGGAGCTGCACCCCACACCTGTGCAGTGGAAGGTTGATGGCGGAGAAGTAATGCCTGTGCCGTCACCACATCAGCCAGACCTGCAGCTTCCGAGGCCGGGCTGGGCAGATGGCATTTTGATATCTGCTCAGAGTGCAGAGACGTCTCACATGAGAGATTCTCATCAGGCCGCCGTACCAAAAAAGCCCACCCCCACTGCATCGAGTGAAAGGCTGGGCACTCGGAGTAGCACAGCCGAGTCCTTGGCTTCAGTTTCTACAAGCTCTTTGCCTCACAAGTTTACCCTTTCTTCCTCCTTTGTGGATGGTGCTGCGCTGTGGAGTGTGCGACCTGCAACACTAACAAATTCACACAGCTCTCCAAATAAGCTTGGCCAAGAGATCCACTTGTCAGGGTGGCCAGGCACTGCAGTGTCAACACTGAAGGAGGCAGCCACCCCTCCCAAAAAAGAGGAGAGAGCAACATTGTTGACTGTTAGTCAGCCAGAGAAGACGCAGAACGGCTGTGAGCTGCAGAGGCAGAGGACTTCCACCTTGGCGCAAAAAGACCAAAGCAGTCCTATGCTAATATCAGTCCCCATCTCTCACGGACACAGTCTTTCTAAGACTACAAACTCACCTGATAAAGCAGGAAATAAGCAAGATCCGCAGCAAAAGCAGGCGTCGTCTGGCAGGACCAATCAGACAGTGACACAGAAGGTTCCCATCTCCATCCAATACGAGCCTCATCGTTTTGGACAAGGGGTGGGGACAACAGTATGGGGCTTCCAAACTAATCCTGCACTGCTCACTGGGCAACTCAAACCAGGGAATGGACAGAACCCTCAGCAGCAGCCAATTGTAACCGGCACTCAAATAATCATAAATCAGGCATCTCCTTTCTTCTCATCTACACTTACTCCCCTCTCCTCTCTCACTCTGCCTGGTTCTCATGCTCTGGCGCTTGCGAGACCACCAAACATGTTCTTTGCGCCACAGGCAGTCATGACTGAGAGGCCACACGTGACTCAGACCCTGCCCCTACCTCAGCTCACCCCACGGACCGAACCTCACAAACTCGGACCCCGTTTGCCTTTTGCCCCAGACCGGCTTCTCCAGTGCATGATATGTGGATCCTCCCTCCCTCGGGAGGTGGATCTACAAATGCATTATTTGCAACATGCAAAGGGGGAGATTTGACATTTCCACACTTGACACAGTTATTCATAATGTTTTCTATTCATCTATTTTCAGTTGAATCTCATTTCTTTGACCCACTGTTGTGCTGTTTGATCAGTTGACTTGAATGGGCATTAGAAATCAAACTTCATAAGGGAGAAACTCAATTGGCTGCTCACTTGGTTAAATGTTCTCAAAAAATGCTAGCCACCAAGTAGACTATAAATACTGGTGTTTTGAATAGGATTTTACATGTGTGCCACTGAATTAATGTGACTGTTTTTAAAGCATTTGTCTACCAATGTAATAAAGCTAAATATTAATTGGTTTAACTTCAAAGAGTGCAAAGTCCTGAGATTCTACAGCCTGTTTCATTTATTGCCAATAACATTTAGATTTGGAATATATGAGTACTTTTTATAGTTCTGTTCATATGTCACAAACCATTTGAACTGTTTTTTTTCATGTACAGTATATACTGTGTGCCTTTTATGAGTACAGTCTGCATGTCTGCTGTCTTGGTATTTTAGGCCTAGTTTGTGCTTAAGGTAGACTCAACAATGTGACCTCACTCCCAATACACAGCATAACTGTCTTCTTCATACAATGTTAAACTGACTTACTGCATTCTTTATAATCCTCTAACAATTAACAAATATTCACAGTGATATTGACTGGGTCCAAATATGTGTATACTTATTCTTAATTTCTTAATACATAAGTATTCTTATGTATTACCTTCCTAATACATAAATTGGTCAAAATGAAGGCAAAAAGGCATGGATTCTCTGCGTTAAGGTCTGTCCATTGTAAGAGTTTTCTCTAAATGTAACTTTTGGGTTAATAATGAAAACAGAGCAAGTATTAATGACACCTACCAAGTAGTACATTTTTATAAAGAGCTACACTTGGTGTTATTGTAAAAAAAAAAAAAAATCCACGATGGCAAGACAATTATAAAGGAAATGTCAAAATGTTTTATTTTTCCTGTTAGACAGTGTGTCATCAATAATCCTTTGAAGATTCTCAGTCATCCAGGCCGTTGTATTTCATCGTGCTCAGTGTTGGCAACTGGACTTAACTTCTAATGTCAATGACACATAACCGCAAGGAGGGTCTCCAAGTCCATTACATGGTTAGAAGCCTTTTTGTGGAGAGGTTGAAACCACCTCATATGAAGTCCAGTTGCCTCTGCTGAGTTATCATTAATGCATCTAATAACCCCATTCTAAACAAACTAGCTGGAAATACTTTGCACTTACTGCAAACTGATGTGCCATGTGCAGCATCTCTTATGAGAACGGCCACATGGGAATGGAATGTACTATTTATGAAGATGAAGTCCCCTTTCTATTCAATTCAATGTATCATTTGTGAAGGATGGATGAACATTCCATCTGTGTAGATGTAGCTGAGAACAGAATCCAAAAACCCCTGTTTATATGATTATGGACATTTGAGGTCTGCTGTCCCAGAACTCATTACAGTACAATAACAATAAAGCAATCAAATGTAAAATAAAATAAATCCTTTGTGTGTCTTAACATTCAGCGTCTTAAAGATTCAGAAACGTGCCCTTCTACCTCTATCCACTGTTATAGCATGGAACAAAATAGAAATGTCCTGTGATGTCTACATATTGGACTAAATAAAAATGTGTCTTTTATATATAATGTGTTGAGCACTACTTGTCAGGTAGTGCAGGAAACTCACAACACCGTTATAAAACAGGATTATTTAATGCAAGGAAGGCAATAGACAGAATAAAGTTTTAAAAGTTGTCCAGAATTGAAATGTATGACTTAATTTGCTTTGTAATTAATGGGTTTCAAAATTAAGGAATTTAATGTAGATGGGTTCAGACAGATTGAATACTCAGCAGGATTTCCATGGATGTTTGGCGTGGCAGTCTAGAGAGAGTCTGCAATAAGTCACTGTTACTAATTTTATCAACTGTCCTTTCAAGTGACTTCTCCAAGACAATTTATAAAACTTACTGTATAAAGATAAAGTGATACAATTCTAATATATTTTTTAATTACATGGAATGTGCCATTTAAAACTCTGTGACAAATCCTCCATATGAAATCTGGTTTCTTCACAATGATTATTATTCTCATAATACAGTATATAGGCCTATGATATGAAGTACGATTGTTTTGGTGTGGTCAAAATCCAAAGTGTCTAATCATACAAACAACCCAATTTGAAAACTTAAAGTGGAACAATTAATTGTATCGAGATTAGAAGATTTGTTAAAAGGTGCTTGTTTAAAATTACGTTAGGGGAGTTGGGGGGGGGAAAGCTCATAGGATACATGCAGTTATAATGATCAGTATTTTACTGATCCAATAACTTAGGATTTAAATGTTTGACTAGTTGTGTGGCGTTGTGTTTTTTTATATTCTATATTCTGATTACTTTGATTCTATTCCTTCTGCTTTTCCATGTCTTTCATTGTTGGGTTTTTGTACTGTACTGTTGCTGCTAAAACTTTGATTTCCCTGAGGGCACTGTTTGAAAGGATCAATTAAGTCTTATCTGAGGCATTATGGAAACTGTCCATAGTTTAAAATAAATAAATAATTTCTTCATCTTTCTGTTATAAGCGAGGCGATAAACAAAAGTCCAAAATGTGTTTTGGACCCCGGGCAGGACTCGGAGTCACTGCCGCCTGCTGTGTTTTCAGTGCTGTGACACAAAACAGCCGAAGAAGAAGCCACTTCCGCCGGGGAAGAGCAGGTGTGTTTTGCGAGTCAGCTAATCGTGTTTCTTACGTATTCTCCAAACCCAGCGAATCGGAATACCGCCTTTTCATGCCAACGGGCCGGCGTTAACACAGATCTAATACTTTACCCTCGAAGCGTGACGGCCGACGGGGAGAACACGCCACACTCGGCCTGGGTGCGGGGCAGCTAGCGGACACTAGCCGGGCTGAGCTAGCTGAGCTAACAGAGCTAGCTGTGCTAAAGAGCCACAGCAAAGATGGACGGAGCTGCTGCCGCGTCCACCAGCGAGGCCGAAGTCAAAGAGGAGCCCTTCAGTGGAGACTCTGCGTCTGAAAATGCCACCCGCGGGTCCAGTGAGACAACCACGCAGAGTAAGTATCAGGAGAACCGGTCCACAGCATTAGTGATGCAGTTGCACGAACCCCGCAAGGCGTGCATGCAAACACGTTACAAAACAATGATGCCACGCTATTGAATGAGGCTCCCCGTGCTTTGAGTGCTCACTGTGGACATCTTTTCTTCCTGCACATTGTTATGTGACGTGCATCCCATTCGATTCCCTTTGTTTCCAATCAAGAAACCAGGGATGAACCCAAACTGATCAATTATAGGCCAATAATTTGATTTTACTTGGATGAAATGGTTGGTATGATGGACTGAATGGGTATAAGTGGGATTTACATTTAACAAGACGAGCAGAGAAATCGTGTCACCAGGCAGAGGTACGTGCATCCTGTTTTTATTACTAAAGAATCTGCAATGGCAGTTTTCTTGCATACAGAGAAAGTGAAGGGTATGGTTTGGATGGAAGAAAATATGGACCAAACTGAACATTACAACAAACTGATCAATTATAGGCCAATAATTTGATTTTACTTAGATGAAATGGTTGGTATGATGGACTGAATGGGTATAAGTGGGATTTACATGTAACAAGACGAGCAGAGAAATCATGTCCCCAGGTAGAGGTACGTGCATCCTGTTTTTATTACTAAAGAATCTGCAATGGCAGTTTTCTTGCATTCAGAGAACGTGAAGGGTATGGTTTGGATGGAAGAGAATATGGACCAAATTGAACATTACAGAATTTGTTTTAGTACAATGCAGTCATACAAGTCAGAATTGTATTAATACTATCTGGAAAGTACACACTGGAAAATGTTGCACCCTGAAGAAGTTTTATATACCCAATCCTCCATCCATCATGACCTGTTTTCCCCAATCTAGAGTGATACTGGCTATTGATTGTTTGGTGAGGTCGGAACCTTGTTGAAGAAGAGGGTGGGGTAAATATTACAAGAGAGGGAATATTAAAGGGATAGTTCACTAAAAGATGAAAATTACGTTATCATCAATCAAGTGGGATGTCAGGTGAAGTTTATAATTTCACAGACCGCTGGTGTTGTTTCCTAGGAGTTGTCCATCAAAGTAAATGGCGACATGGATTCATCAAAAGGTACATAATAAATCTCTCAAATGCCTCCATACTGCTCATCCAAAGCGATCCAAGTATCCGGATGTGCCGTCATGTACGATTTTTGCCTTGTGCATCCTCTGTCTTACAGGATGGAGGACTGCATAGGCGTGCATAGGAATTACAGGCAAAAATAAAGAAAGCTAAAGATGCAAGCATGTGGATTTTTTTGATATTTTAATCATCTTCACCATATCCTTGGATTTCATGGAAAACTGATTTTTACAGAATTTTTATTTTTAAGTGAGCTGTCCCTGTAAGCATACAGTTAGGAAAAAACAAAAGTGTTAATGCTGAGAATGGTTTCATTCGGGGAGATTGAAATTCAAAGCTAAAACAGTTGTGTACAAGAAAAAGAAGTCTTGAGCAAGGTGTATGAGGAAAACAGCTGAGCAGGCTTTCTGGGTGTTTGGTTTGATTGTAGGTTAACATGGAGTGGAATATATTAACACAAGATAATAGATAAAAGGAAAATCAGGATCAGAATGATGAGTGGAACAAACTGCAGCCAGAAACATCTTTGTCGCCCTACTCAGGCCTGTACTGGAATATGGCTGCATTGCTTATGGTTCAGCACCAAAAACATGAGCTTTAGGTGGTGCAGGCTCAGGTATTGAGGTTGTGTCTCCTGTGAGTGATCTCCAAGTGGAAGTGGGTAAAATGTTTCATCTCTGAACAAAACAGCTGATTATGCACTCTAGGAGAAATCTTGAAGGACAATCTCGAGAAAGACAATCTTCACAAAAGTGCTTTTGCCATGCAGGTAGGGATGATAAGCTAAACATGATATTTTTTTGTATGTAAATTAGGAGAGCAGCTGGAGAGTTGAGTTTTAAATCAAAAAAGGTTTCTACTGATTGCATGATTACCTGTAGCACCACATCGGTTGTTTTCCCTCAGCATCACTTTGTTTTATTTTTTTGTTGTTTGTTGTTTGTTATTTTTTAGAAAGGGTCAAATTGTGAAAATATTGCCTTGTTGTTTGAATAGTTGAAGTTAGATTACAGTTTATGAAACATTTGACCCAGTTCGCACTGATTGCATGAAAACATTGTTTGCCTCTTAAGGCATCTGTTGATGGCATTACAAATCATTGATGTGTTTACAGTTGAGGTTGCAATAGCAATGGCTTAACATTTGTTGGAATTAGAAAAATGTTTTATACTGATTATGATCTACAGTAATGTCTTTGCAGTCTTCTTTCATAGAGCAGAGAGGATATTATTAATGACATTTATGAACAAGTAAATAGACTAGTGTCTCACAGAGGAATAAAAGCAAAATGAAATGGTTGGTACATAAAATACAATGACTGTAATCTTGGATATCTTTCTCAGTACGAGTGAAGCTCAATTAATAATCAAAAGCTGCATCATTGGAGAGGAAAATATCTTACAAATGGGTTGCCATCAGTGTCTGTGAGATGTAACACACACATATCGCATATAATGTTTGATTGCCAGGAGTACGTCAGGGAACATCAGTGCTTAAGAGGGAAAGTGGGAGTTTAGGAATTTAGTTAAACATTTTGGCATTAAATTGTAGATACCCTATTAAGCTTGTAGATATATTCTATAGATTATTAATTTTACCATCAATTCGTATGTGTCAAGGACTGCAGGCCTGCCGGCATGCCCGTTGCATTTAAAAAAAAAAAAAAAGTTTCACCTTAAGAAACTTTGTAAACAGCCATAATCATCAGATTTAGAGTTTCCAACAGTCCCCAAACAACTCGCATGGGGCTTTGGAAACATTCCAATGACTCTAAAATAAACATGAAATATGGCACCCACCTCACCAGTTTCAATTTCGATATTGCAATAAAATTGAACATGTGTCATATTTACACTTAATATACACCCTGTAATTGGATTTGTAAGGTCCATCTGAACTTTGATGCTTTCAATATGTCCAGATCTCTCCCATCTGTCAGAAGAACAGCAAACAAGCTATTAGTCAGTTAGGCGACACACCTATTTCTAATCATATTTTGGTTGGTGGGTGGAGTGGTGATTAGACGATAATCCTTAATAAATAATTCCAAAATTATTTACATTTCTACTTTTTAATGGAATCAACATTTTAATCTTTTCATCCTTTGTTAAGTTTGTTTGCTTTCTTTTGAAATAGGAGTGGCCTTGACTTCCTCTTTCCCTCTTTCTTTTCTAGGTGTTGGGGATTTTTGCTGTCATGACTGCGGAGAAGCTTTTCGGGAGGAGGCATCTTACCTGGAACATTGCAAGCTGCACACTCAAGAAAATTTGGGATTGAATTTTGGCAACCATTTGGACAGTTTACGTGATAGCGCGAAGGACGGTGATACCACCAATGTTTGTAATTTATGTTCACTCTCGTTTGTTGAACTGAGTGAATTCCACTCACACATGGAGAAGCTGCATGGTCAAACCTCGCAAAATGAGTCCAGTATTCAAATTGACTCAGGGCCAAAAAAGCAGCATACCTATGAGTGTCCAGATTGTGGTAAAATATATGGTATGCTTGGACATTTACTGAACCATCAGCGCTCTCACATGCAACCTTCAAAATCCCTTTTTTTTCGCAACTTGGAACATTTGGAAAAAAAGGCGTTTCAGTGTGAGACCTGTGGTCGGAATTATTCTCGAGCCTCTGCACTTGATGCACACCGGCGTTGTCATGAGGAAAAATTAATCAAGTCACGGAACCGGAGTTCGGAGGATTCATCACACACTGGGGCCAGGCCTAGTGAAAACCAAACTGCTGATATTCCAGAGAAACTCTTCAAATGTTCTTGTGGAAAAGCTTTTACTGCTTCAATGCGCCTAAAAACACATCAACGCTTTAGTCGCAACAGTCGATGCACTCGAGAAGAAATGAAAGAAAAACCAAGGAGAGGTGTCACGGATTTCTACTGCAGTGACTGTGACAAATATTTCAATGGCCATCTTGCTTTCATCAACCACCAGAGGTGGCATGCTAATCGTTCAGAGGATCCGAAAAGGTTTCTTTGCAAGGATTGCGGAAAAGAATTCATGACTCTAACGTTCTACTACCGGCATCAGCGCACGGTGCATGCAACCCCAGCAAAATCGTTTCTCCAGCAAGTGTGTGAGCTGCAAAAGAAAGCCTTTGAATGTCAGACTTGTGGTCTGAAATTCTCAAGAGCTTCAGCACTTCAATCTCATCAACTTCAGCACACTGATGCTTTCAGCGAAACTGAGAAAATCCTTCCCCTACAAACATCTCTGCTACCTCAAGAAAAGGTTTTTGATCGTGACAGGGAAGAGACTGAGCCGTTAGAGGAACAAGTGGAAGCAGAGTGTCTGGTTCTTCCCAGAATGTCTGAAGTGTCCTTCGAAAATGATTCAGATGAAGACATGGACAGTTACGAACTAGGGGACTTCAACGTGCAGGTGATCAGTGCAAGTGAATCGGAGGACGAGTCTACCCAAGACACGAATCCTGATCTTGAGCTGGTGTGCGAGTCTGATCAGGAAGGCAGAGAGGATGGCGAAACAGTCATCGCAACCAGCTGTCTGGTTTCCAAAACGGACATGGACCTTAAAATCGTACAAATTGACTTGGAGCCAGCAGAGGAACAGACCGCCCTGGTAGCAACAGACGCCGAGAGTCACACAGAGAAAAGATTTGATTGTCCACAGTGTTACCGTTGGTTTACTAGTAAAGCATCGCTAGGTGTACACAAAATGTGGCATGGCATTCGAAAGAAGAGACAACAACACACAGGTCAGTCAGTCACGGCTTACACATGTGACACCTCTTACTATGAATCCAGTAGCTTTGCATCACACTGCGATCACATTAAAGAACACAAGGGCACAGACAGAAATAATGATGTATTAAAAACAGAAGGGGAATTAGTGAAGAATCCTTTGTCATGTGACGATTGCGGTAAATGTTTTACGCGTTTGTCTGCTTTAGTCTCGCATCAGTCAAACCATCCTAAAAGAAAACCATTCCAGTGCCCAGATTGCATTATGTCTTTTTCACACGAAGCCACCTTGTTTACCCATATGAACCACTGCTCTGCACAAAAGAAAGAGAACATCTCAGTCACTAAGAAAGAGTACAATCCAACAAAAACCCTTTTAGGTCCAAAGATTTATCATTGCGAACAATGTGGAAAAGGTTTTTGGTCTTTAGGAGCATTCTCCCACCACAAGCAAAGTCCCAATCAGTGTGCAGATTCTAGGCTTAGAAAAGGGGTCGCAGGATCTCTGAATTCTGTTAATGGAGGCCCACGCTCCAGCATTAAGGTGGCGTGTCCAGTGTGTGGTCGGAAATTCCGTCACAAGGGCATCATGACTTTGCACATGCGGAAGCATGAAAATGGGAATCACAAGTGTGAGCTCTGCGACCGGTCTTTCCGTCTTTTTTCCAGCCTCGTCAGGCACCAGGTTGTGCATAGTGACCAGCTACTCCCCCCACCAATTAAGTCGTTTCAGCATCAGGTAGAGCAGTTAAAAAAGAATACATACAGTTGTCCGGACTGTGGGAAGCTATTTTCTCGTGCCAAAGCGCTCCAGTTTCACATGAAAAGCCATGGCTATGAAACTGGGCATTCACCATCATCGCCCAGGTCTTCGGTTACTTTGGAGGAGCTCCAGTGTGCAACATGCCTAGCTTATTTCAACAGCAAGGCATCCTTGCGGGCTCATCAAAAGCTGTGTGTTAAAAAAGATGTCCAGATAGTGCAGTATAAAACAGAAAACTTTGAAAATTGCAATACTGTAAAATCGCCTGTAGATAGCATGGGTATCCCCTCACAGGAAATGAATAGTATTGATGTTGATATTGAAAAGGACACAGATGCGGTCCAAATGGGACAAACTACTGTAGGCATCGTAGAAAACACAGATGCGACTGACTTGAAATACAAGTGCAAAAGGTGTAACAGAAGCTTTTCAGTGATTGGAGCTTTGAACCTGCATAAAAGAATTCACACGAAGGGTCGCAAATCTCTCGCAAAAGCCAAATCGCCCATGTCCAGGGCACTTAAAGAACCTAAAGAGGAGGAACTCAGTCAAGAATTGTTTGACTGCTCAGAATGTGGTATGGGCTTCATGTCTAGCTCAGCACTTGACGCCCACAAAAGATTGCACTCAGAGAGGACATTTTCACAGTCTTTACTCAAAGAACAGTTTTTCAACCCTTACACTCTTAAGGACAGACTTACTACAGACATAAAGGTGGAACCTGATAGCGCACTGGATCATGCAGGGTTTTCATGTCCAGAATGTAACAAAACATTCATGGAAGGTGCCCTCTTGTCTGCCCATTATGATGATGAGCACAGTCAAATTTTGCCAGCAGCGTATCTTCAGGGAGATGAATGCACATCAAAATCAGTAGGACAGGTCCCGCAAGAGCTTGCCATCATCTTCAATGAGAGTGAGTCCAATTCCTCTGCCCTGAGGCCAAAAACTCATCAATGCCCTCTCTGCTCCTTAGCCTTTGCTAAAGCCAGAGGACTGAATGCTCACAAATGGCAGGTCCACTTTAAGATCACCAAGGACAAAATTAAGTTTCCTTTGCACTTGGGCAGTATCAATACCGAAGAGTCATCAGCTGTTGGCAAGAAAAATTGCAGTGTTGAAAGAGGACAGCAGACGGTCAGAATGGAGAACTTTCCTTTGAAGTTTATCACTTGTCTCGAGTGTGGAAAGCAGTGTAGGAACGCAGTTGCTCTACTTGACCATCGGAAAGTTTGCTCCTTTATAAAGCAAGAGTCCAAACTGGAGGTCGAAACACCTGAAGCCTCAGCTGAAGTTTCTTCTCAACTCGGCCGCTTGCCGGAGCACTCAGCCAAATACCTCTTCAAATGTGGGGATTGTGGGAAAGCATTCCAGACCGAGGAGCAACTCGGAGCTCATAAGACCAAGGCCAAGAGCCGGCCTTACTGCTGCGCCTTGTGCTGTCACGGCTTCTGGACAGAGAACCAGCTCCAGCAGCACCTTGTCTGGCACGACGAAGTCCGTTGTCGCCTCCCAAGCGAGGTTCGTTTTCGGCTCAGCGCCGCCATGACCACGAAGTCTCTGAAGTCCAACTTGCCCTCAACGGACAACAGAGCAAGTTCCTTCGCATTTTCTTCACTGGGCCAACCCGAACTTCACCCAGAGAGCCAGTTGCAAAGTAGCCATAAATGCCAACACTGTGGCAAAGCCTTCCTTTCACCAGCCGCGTTGCAAAATCACCAAACTCTATACTGTAACAACGACTCTTACCATTGCACCATCTGCTCCAGGACATTCAGTGAAATACAGGACCTTATTGATCACCATCAAGAATGTATCAGTGATTACAAACAGCAGAATGATGGTCCTACTGCTGCCTCGGACTGAGTTACCAGTCGCCTTACTTGCCTTGAATGTGGAAAAGATTTTTTTGTGAAGAAACTGATTTGCACCAGCACCACACTGAACATATCCAGGGAGTGTATTAGACGAAAGAAACCGAAATAATTACACTGTAGATTGTTTCTTTGTTCTTAGTTTTCTTTATACTTCGTTTTGATCTACACATTTTTTTTATTAGACCGTTTTAGTTTAAGCTTAATGGGTATGTGTTGTCCATATACTCTCAGGCTTTGCTTTACACTGGATTGGTAATATGTGCAAATGTTAAAGAATAGCCATCTTGTATGAGCCTTTTTATACACTTCATGAGATTTCATAAGTACATAGTGTTGTGCCAGTACTTCTAGGATCATTGAATGAAGTTGATGTTGGCTGCATCTAAAATTTCGAAACACCCATGCATGTCTAAATCATTTAGAAATTCCTCTTGAGGAAGGTTACTCATTCCGCTGCTTAAATAGCAACCATTTGGCTGAAACTAGATTATTTTTACATAATTAAAAGAAAATATGAATATATTTCAAATTATTTCAAATGAACTATTAACGTGTGGAGCATTACAAGCAATTATTACCATTGCACAAAATCAATCAAAATTGTAGGTTGTGTACAATAAGTTTGACATGAATTGGTTAATAAGCTCCCGTGCTATTTCCTTTCCTTATTTCCCCAGTATTATATTTCTATGTTGTGAAAACATTGTTCATTACTAAAGTAAGGAAAAATGTACCTATGTTGATTGAGGTTAGCTGTCAGTTACTGTACCACTTGTTTAGTGGAAGTAGACTTATTTTCTTTGTAAGAGATGTTACTTTACTGTATTAATTTATGAAAATCTACCTAGATGACCAACATGCTCTTGACTACTTGTTGAACTTGCTGTTTGTGAAACTAGGAAGAAAAAGATGTTTAAAAAGCAACAAAAATATTTTTTGTTTGAACTTTTGGCTTGTGAGATTAATGAATTTCACTTGATGAACTTCTGTACATTCAGATTTTTGAATTACAACTTTCTGCCAAGTAATCTTGCATCCGCTATCTCAACACAGACATTTCTTTTGTGCAAAACCTATCAATTCCTTTCATGTTTTGGCATGTTTATTTAACGGTATCTGATGAATTGCACTGCAGACGTGATAGACTATATATGAATTATGCTAATTATGTGAACTAAGAAACTACCCACAATTTGGTCTGATACGTTCTATCTACCTGCTGAAATTAAACATCTCTAACTTTTATAATTTCTAATTTTCCCTTTGTTAGTACACTGCAACATAGTAGGGATAGATAATGTGTATAAAGCTGACATTTCCTCAAGTGTTCATAAAATATCTGAAATAATTTTGCTCTTTTCTTTGTAGCGCGTGACTGCAAGGAATGTAGTCCTGGACAGAACTTTAAAGACTACAAGACTGTCTGGCACCAACATGAGACGGGAAAAGCTCAGTTGGAATTCAAAAGGAAATCTACAGGGGACATGAACGGGGATGCTGTTAGTTGTGGCATGGACAAATGTTCACAAACACAACTCTCAGGAGCAGTAAGAAGTGGTGATTTTACCAATATTTCTAATCTTACATTTCAGGAGGGTTATGCTTGCTTAGTATGTGGGAAGCCTTACAAATCCTGGCCTCCTTTCAAAAATCATCTGCAGTTGCATGAAAACGGACGCTCGAGGGTTGAGGTGTTTCCTGAGTTCCAATGTCCATATTGTGACATGTGGTTTGTCGGGCAAATACGTCTTTATAGTCACCTGAGATCTCACAGACGGTCAAAACCAGTAGCGCATGTTGATCTCTCCAAAAATACACCATACTGGTGTCTAAGTTGTGCAGAAGGCTTCGCTTCTGAAGAGACTCTAGAGACACACCTGCAAAGTCACCTTCTGCCAACGTACACTTGTGGCATTTGTCATAAATGTTTCACCACATCTGTGCAGCTTAATGTACATAACCGTTCCCACGGTGTCTTTGTGTCTGACCCACCAGATGAAACTAAAGTAAAAACAGGGCAAACACACTCAACAGATAAGTTTGATGAGAGTGCTGTGCCCAGAAAGCCCAAATATTGTAAATTGGAATGTTTCGACTGCAACATGGGCTTTGATGATGTGCGAGAGCTGCATACGCATTATATAAAACATGCTACAGGGGAGTTGCCAATGACACGGTTGCAAACGACATGATTTCTTGCGTGCAATAATTCTAAATTAATTTGCAGTTCAAGAATCCATGTCTGAAATGCTGCAAGTTGCAGTCTGATTTGTGAAAAATAAATTAATGACACAATACAACTTTCTCTAGTAGCTGCATGCAGACAGCCACCAAATGCAACCACTTGTAGACCGCAGCTTTAAGACTTTAAGGGAAACAAGGTCGTATGCAGTTGGAAAGCAGATTTATGAATTTTCTCTTTGAGAAATTAGGGTTTCTAATTGTATTCTTTTTATTTTAGACTCACCATGAATTCAAAACCCTCTTTTCCCCAAACATGAATGTGCAGTGTCATTGTGCGCAGGTTGACCAAAATGATGGCTTAAGGGTGGTCTTTTCCAAAGTGCCAGCTAAAGTGTTTTCTCTCTTTCCTGTTCCCCCTCACATCTCAGTTACATACAACCGGTGTAAAAACAACTTCAATGGCTTGTTAGATTTATTTTTAACACAGATTGCTAAGATACACTAAAGTTACACTTGCAGACATTTGAAATATATCACTAATGCATTTCGAGTAATTGTACATTAAATTGTCTTGCTCTCTTGATAAAATAAAGACTCTCAGCTGACTCTTTTTTCCCTACAACTTTGGCATTTTTGGATTGGTTTCAGAAGAAAAGCTATTTTCCAAGGTGTTTTCACTGATGAAGCTCACAGAAGTTCACAGAAGCAGTAAGTAGGTAATTCTGGATGGTCGTGCCTTTCCTGAAAGGTTTATGTATGGTTGAAAAGCCTGTTCCAACATATGCAAGTGTTTGCGCACTTCTGAAAAACACAAAGCCTACAGCAATGAGTTGGTTCTTCTAAGTTTTTGAGCGTTCCATTGAATGATGATGACCCCCCCCCCCCCCTCCAGTCCAGTGGCACATTGTTTAGTAGCGCCACCATCTGGCTCAAACCTGGATGTAAGAGAGGCTTTCCGCATTTTTTCTTTCAATAGGCTTTCTATTACCCTTTAACTTGGTTACTAACTACTCACTTACTAATACGTTCAGCCAAATCAAATAGAAGTCAATCTAACCATTTCATACAGTAAACATAGACAACAAACATTAACAATTACACTGCCCAGCACTCGTCCAGAACATTCCACAGTTACAGTTCATTAATAAAATAGAGGGGAAAATTGAGTAATTAGACTGAATTTCTAATATGTGAAATATGGCAACTGGACTCCCCTCAGTAAGTGAAGATGTTTCGCCTCTCATCCAAAAATCCCTCTTCAGTTCTAAATTTCTGGTGGGGAGTTTCAGGTATTTATCCACACAGGGGCGTGGTGGCAATACAAGTGGTCATCATCAAAGGAGTGCCCCTTCTCCTGGAGGTGGAGGTGGAGGTGGACTGCTGACTCCTGGCCCGTGGTTGTGGCCCTTCTGTGTTGTGACATGTGTTTGTGTAATGGCTGCTTAGTTTCCCCAATATGCCGGTCACAGTATTCCTCATTGCACTGCACTGCGTACACTACATCACTTTGTTTCCCCCTTGGAATTTTGTCCTTAGGATGGACTAGCTTCTGCATCAGAGTGTTACTGGGCCTGAAGTGTACTGGGATCTGAGTTTCTCTGGAACTCCTGCCACATCAGGGATGACAATGTTGTTGCTCTTCTTTTAGGCGTCATCCTCTTTTCCACAAAATATCCATCTGAAGCGGATGGGAAAAGAAGGGAATACAAACTCTAACATCGACCATCAAGTCTATCATTCATCGAGTCTATTGGTTTCTGGTCTGTGGTGGATAAATACCTGAAACTGCCCACCAGAAATTTAGAACTGAAGAAGCTTCTTGGATGAGAGGCGAACCATCTTCACTTACTTGAGTCCAATTGCCATATTGCATGTATTTGAGATTTACCACAACCTGGATGACTGAGAATATCCACAACTATAATAAGACTATGACAAAATGGTTAAATATGCATGCAAAGGTAACCCATAAGGATTTAAGAAGTTGTAATCAAAATAAGAAAACAATGAAGCTTTAATCAAAAATTAGATCTTGGACACTGACAATAAGACAGAAGATGATCAAATGAGTGAGAATAAATAAATCATGGGATCTTGAACAGAAGAAATCTAGTTTAAACCATAATATATTTTAAAAAAAAGATTTGTTTTAACCTTTCATATTTCATATTACATCATGGATGTGTTTTGTCTTGTTTAAAACAGACGACGGTTTCGGTAGCTAATGGAATGCCCAATATAGGGGAAAAGAAATAATGTCACACAGCGAATAAAGTCGTTTTGAAGAACGCATGATCAATCCGTGAACAAACGACCTGGAAAAACCACAGTTCCCATGAATCCACCGCGCTGGTGCGAAGTGACGTCACACTGTCTGCAGCTCCTCTGTTGTTGGCTTTGTGCAGAGCGACGCGAAGATGTTTTGGGCGGAAGAATCAGCCCAGGTAACTGCATTTCCACACCCTCCGTCACACATATACGCATTCGGACCACTATGTAAACACACGAAGGCTGTAAATGAAGGAATATCGGGGTTTTTTTAGCGTCGCAGAACGTCGCAATTCGGCGGCTTGCAACCCTATTTTGCCGTAATTCGGCGAAAGCAGGCTAGTCAGGCTACAATAAACGATGTGATGGTCAAGAGATGGTTCCGGGAAATGATCAATCTAATAAAAATGGGAGCGAGCATTAAATGTAAATAAATGTGCTGAATTGAGGTCATACCCGACACTCCACCAGCTGCTCTCCATGGACAGTCCTTTTTTTGTCATACAAATGCTTAAGCCCATTCGTTGCCGGTCTCCCATCTGCCACTATGAGTACAGTGTTTTTCTTTTTTTTTTTTTAAACTAAACTTGTACAATATAGTTCAGTAAGCATGAAATTGTGGAAAAAGAATGGGTGGTTCTGTTTGCCTTTTTGTGTGATGTGTTGATGCTTCTTTCCGATTAACAGCCATTGTGCATTTCTACGGGAACCTGATTGAGGGGCTGAAGTGCGTTTGAGAAACTACAGGCAGCGAGTACAGTCATGCAGAGTCTGATTCAGATGGACCAGGAGCTGAACCCTGTAACCCCGGCGACCACTGAGCTGCCACCGCACAGTGAGACCGAAGCAGATCAAACAGCACAGTTTGAACCAGGTCCACGACAGCACTGCACATCAGCCGGCTCTGGTGAGGATGCAATCGCAGCCGCACAACCAGATGATGAGGACAAGACAGACACTGAACAAACACCTGCACATTCCGCAGTCACTCCAGCTGTGGGGGAGAAAGAGGATGCAGCTCAGTCGCGGATTGATCCTTCTACTAATGCCAGAGAGATGGCGGTGAATAAGTGCTCAGAGAAAAATCCCCCCACACAACCTACACGTGTCACGAATACCAGTCCTGGGCGTCAGGAGGAAAAGGCTAAGAAAGAGGAGAAGGTGCTCGTTGGCAGGAAATATGTTCCCTCCAAGAAAGCCATGATGGATCCTCTGAAGATGGACATGTCAAAGCCGTTGGTTATTCCTCTCTCGTGTAAGTAACAGGCACAAATGTGTGCATTTCTGTGTCCTTACACCACATCAAGCACCGTTTTCTCTTTGCGTTTGAACTCAACGAGCAGAAAACTTGATCTCAATTTCAACTTGATTGAATATTGTGCAGCCAAACTGTAGTAGTTGTTGTGGTTATTACATCATGTAATAGCC